>JAWZYV010001788.1:0-16741 GCA_038373885.1 Cheiracanthium punctorium
CCCTCTTTCATTTATCTCACTTCGTGTAAATTTATTTCAGCAGTTCTCTTTCAGGTTTTAAATTTTTTTTAGCCTAATGGCATTTGCACGTAACGCCGAGAACCTGGTTAGTATATTGCGGTCACAACACTTTTAAAGCTTTATTTTTATTTTTTTTGTATGAACTACAAGGATATTAATTGGTTATAAAAATGAAGGTACAACATATGAAAGTGAAAGATCTTTCATTTTGTCCAGTGTCTTAAACTTACGCTTCTTTTTAAATTTAATCAAAGTATTTTAAAATATTATGGATCAAGAAAGAAGAAAATTTCTTCTGCAAAAAAGCTTCATTGCATCAAATTTTGAAAAATCAGACCTTCTTTTTCTTTTCTTTTTAAAATGAATAAATAAATATTGTGAGAGTAAAAAATTGTGAGAAAGAAAGGCTGCGTTCCTTGTTTGGAAAACTCGAAAATTATAAATTCCCAACTATCATTGGTTTCCCCCCACCCCCACCCCCGAAAAAAAAAAATCTTTTTAAACTATCAATACATATTTTCCAACAAAAATAATTAAAACTTTCCCTATAAGTTTTGTAAATGTATCACATACACTTTTTTTTTTTTTTTTTTTTTAATGCTTGACTGTCAAAATACAGATTGATTAAATCGGTGTTCCAAGGTTCAAGTCCCCAATAAAAAATATTTTGTTTCATTCTCTTTCAATCTGAATCAGATCCCGGGTTCGGGTGCCTTCGCGCTTCTGTTGATCTAACGGTCTGGAGTTTAGGTTTTCTCCAGATGTAACGTGAATATGCGTTAGAACCCCTTAGAAAGTTCTCCTACCAAGGCCTTGGCAGATCACCCTATCGTAGCGTGCCATAATCACACAAACAAATTCAATCTGAATCATTAGTTGTTTTTTTTTTTTAAGATTTTAAAAATAATACTAATAACAACACACCAATGAAAATTCCAAAAATAAATAAATAAAAATTGATAAAACTAGTATTGAGTTTTATTCAAACATTTATGATGGACCTTTCAACCAAATTTTAGTGGATTCAACAAAAATTTAATGCGGATGAATCATTTTTAGATAGTATTATTAATTAGCATATTTTAATAAGTTAGACTGATAATAATTGTTTTAGTATTTTTCATAATCAAACACCACTATAGCAATATACAAAACTTTATATTAACTGGTTAATCAATACTGAAGTTTTTTACCGTCCATTATCTGCTAAATAGCAAGTGACAGTCGTAAATGAACACAAAATTAAAGGGAAAGTTTTTTTCCTGTCCGACCCGTTCAGCCCCAAGTTGCTGTAAAAAAATACGCAAATACTGAGCACGGGAATGTCTTTGATCTCAATAAAACACCGACAGACGAACAATGCGGTGTGAGCACTGCCCCAAGCGAAGAAGGGAACTGAACAATGGGACATGGGACTGCACTAATATAGTAGGGTCAAACTGGGTCAAATGCTGTCTGCTCCCCCCCCCCCCAAATCCCTGTCATTATTAATCGATTAGAACAGTAAACAAGAATATTACAAACATAAATTGTACATTTATAAAATAGAATATATTGGTGCACCAATTAATGTTACTTTTTCTGTTAGGCTGATAAAAAAAAAAAAAAAAATTAAATACTTTGTTGTTGACTTTGTGTGTGGTTGGGGTGGAGGGGTAGAAACGCGCTTCCAAAATCAGATACGAGTAAGACTAACTATGGTATTTATCATAACTCCTCAAGAAGAAAAACTCCTCTCGCATTTGTTGACAAATGTAGTCCGATGGTGGATAATACGTACGTGGACAGGTTAAAACAAGGAGGAAGATTAAAAAAAGAATGACCCATCTATAATAAAATGCTTCGATCTATTTATCTACCCCCCCCCCCCCTTACACACACTACCTCAAATAAGCTACATTAAAGGTTTACATGCGTAAAATTATAATTTTATTGCAACATTTTTAGAATAATCGAATAAATGTGCAGTTTTCTGTAAAATTACATTTAATTTCTGAGTTGTTTTAAAATACTTTCATATATTACGCCCGAGCAGCAGCCGAGAGCATAGCTCTCTCAACTGGGAGACCAAAGATGCCTGGTTCAAACCCAAGTCGCGTTTCTCGACCTAACTGTTCGGAGTTTTCTGTGGTTTTCTCCGAAACTTTGCGTAAATATGGGGTAGAACTAGAACCTCTTAGAAAGACACCCAAGGACGGCACCCCCCCCCCCTTCAGCTTAGATCCTTAGAGCACATAATCGGACGTAATCCCACAAAATCGAAACAAAATTATAATATTAGATTTTACTTATTTCAGTTTTGTAACTTTATTTAAAATTAATTTAATTAGTAATAGATCAGTCGACGGGGAATCGGGCTGAGGACCAAAGAATAATCTGAAAGAAACGGTGGATGAGCACGTTAATCTGTGGGGCCGTATATCGCTTTGCTGGGTTACTTTTTTGGTGAGAGATACTTAAAACTGGGTTAATACTTAAAATTTAAAGTTATCGTCATTCAAAATTGCTTTGTTTTTCGTTTGGTTGCAGCATGACACATTCTGGTCTTTGTTTTACAAAACAATCAAATTAAATAATTGACAAATTATAATTAATTTAATTAATAAATAGCTATTAAGGATGCAACGGATATCGGGCAAACAAACTGCATCCGGCCAATATGGCAGTAGCCGGATATTACAAATATCCGGCAGTACATCCGGGCTAAAATTATATACAGAGAAATAACATAAATAAACATAATAAATGAATAAATTCTAAAAACTGTAATAATAAAAAATGCGAAGAAACAAAGTTTTGTGAAAATATTTTATTTTCAATACTTATTAGAATGTATTTTTAGCATTATAGAAAAGGAAAAAAATTAAGTACTATCTTTTTTTAAGATTGGAGTAAATTATTACTGGAAGAAATTATCCATCTTTGTACGAATTCGGTTACCATTTTTTCCACCATAAATTGATCTGCTTATGAGAATAGTGTACTTGTTGTAGTACTGCTGGCTGGTGAGAAAATCTCCCCCCCCCCTAATTTTGATAAAAGTATGGAAAATTGTTACATTGATTTTCTAACAGTTGAAAGGAGATGTCTTTTTTTTTCAAAAACTGATCTTTTAAGATACTTATCTAAATCTGGAGGGAGAACATCCATGACATTGTTATTTGTATGACTTTAATTGCAGTAAAATTGGTACTCAATTCATGGAAACAATACCAAAAGGATTTCTGATTTTTGAATTAAATTATTTGAAACTAATGAGAAAATTTAAAAGAAAAAGTAATAGCTCAATAATCGAAGAAAACAAGTAAAAATAAAATAGAGAAAATATACTGCTGCCGGATAATCGGATATCCGGTTAAAAGTTTGGCCGGATAGTCGGTACCTGGTATCCGGCCATATTGATATCCGTTGCATCACTAATAGTTATATAAAGAATTAAAGAATTTCTTTATTTTATTACTTTCAAGAGTAAGTACATCGTTATGTAAAAATGAAGAAGAAATTCTTGTAGTGCAAAACAAACAATTATTTTACACTGTGAAAATCTGTTATACTTTAGTATCAACAGAAATATTATAAGAAAGCAATAGTACATAAAGTTTTTTACTCTATTTAGTGGTGTATTTTTATTTAATTTCTTATTTTGTGAGTGTGTGTGAGGGGGGGGGGTTGCAGAAGTGCGTAAAAGTATGATGATTTTTTAGGAGCATTTGGAATGTAGTCAAATAAAACTCATAAAATGTTTAAAAAGCATTTTAAATTATACACAATACTTTATTTAAAAAATTCAGATGTATTACAGTTAAGCAGAAGTATTTATGAGAAAAAAATAAAAGATTTTTGAAACTTTTTTTTTTTTTGAAGGTGGGGAGGGGAAGCTAATTTTAATGGAAACTTTCAAAAGAGATAAATACTAAACATATTAATGTAACTCTGTTCGCGCCCCGTTTGGACGCATGTTCCATTCTCACTTCTATTATTTCATGCCCACCTTTCACTCAAAAGAGTAAATTCCTTCAATATTGTGCGCTTTTTTCTCCGGTGTGCTTCTTTCAGCCACCGGGATAAGTTATTACCTATATTAGGAAGTCCGAAATCCGGAAGTCTAATAACCGGAATAATTCATAATCTGTGTATTTTTATCTTCCAAAAATGTTATTTAAAAAATGAAAAACTCATAAGGATTTTTTATTTTGCTCACTTACAAAAAAAAAAAAAAAAAAGTAAACAACAGAGAAGAAAATAAATGAGTTATACCCGAATCCCGTTTTAACAAAGTCCAAGGGATTAGAGACATCATTTCGCTCTGACAAAATTTCGCTGTTACTGATATTGCATCTCCATACTGTATAATTTGATTGGCGGGTGACCAAAGTCTTCGCAATAGCGAGATTTACGCTGTAACGGACTTAGCTAAAATTGGATTCGACTGTATTTATATTTTGTGTTATACATCTATTTAAAGCTGCTTGAATTGAGTGATCCACATATTTTATTAGGCTTTGCTTGCTCAGATTTTAATATGAATCAAAGAGAGCGGCGCAAATCTAAAACAAATATAGAACTAAGAACAGAATTGCTAGTTCCATGCAAAAAAGATACACGGCCTTACAGATTTAACGCGCATGTTCTCCGTGTATAATATGGTCAGGTCAGATTTTCTTCTCGGGTCCCACCCCTTCGAGGTGGGATTGTTTAATGTCATTATTTATGATACGCATTTTTCGCATAATGCGAAAAGACTTGTCAAAAATGGTAAAATGAAGCTAAAGGGTTTTCGCTTTTTTGCGAAAGCTTTCAGAGAAAATTTAGAACTGAAATATGGAAGAGAAACAGGAATAAAAGTAAAAACCTCCTCGTATGTAGGGATGGACGCGAGACGAAAAATAAGCGTCTCGCGTCTCGCAAAATAGCCTAAAAGCTTGTCTCGTCTCGCAAAAATCCCTATATCGTAATGCTAAAAATGTGTGTCTCGTCTCGCAAAAAAGCTGTAAATCTCTGTCTCGTCTCGCAAAAAAGTCGTCTCGCGTCCATCCCTACTCGTATGGAATGATTATACAGAAGGGTTGTGGGCTTAATCTTTTATTTTCAACATTGAATTCAAATATATAAAATGCACGTCTATGATTTTCAAGACTACGGAAAAAACAATAGAGGAAAAGGATATCAGACACTATATCCCGTCAAGAAAAAATAAAATTACCCTTTTAGCATTTGCTAAAGCTTTTTTCATAAAGAATTTTTGAGCTCAGCTTAAACCCTAGACAATATGAATTATAAAGAATATAAAGACATGCACTTTGTAATTTTTATTTGAAGAAAGTAATGTTTTTGTAACATAGAACTACTTGGTATATACTCACTAAAATATTTATAAATTTTACAACCATTTAAATATTTGATTTTAAGTTCTATGGCTGTATTATAAATGTCTGCGAATGCTGTGGTGATGATACGCTTAAAAACTGCTCAAGTTAGCAAGTTATATCACAATGAATATATGCATACCACAAAATACAAATAAATAAAATAACAAATAGCATCTGGAATGAAATTGAGAGATAATTTATCTCTTTTTATATATGTATTTATTATAATTCTATTCGCAATGGTTATTTAATCTAGCAGAATGCAGAGAAATTTACTATTGCTTCTTTTTCCGGAGGAG
Organism: Cheiracanthium punctorium; assembly: GCA_038373885.1. Taxonomy (NCBI): domain Eukaryota; kingdom Metazoa; phylum Arthropoda; class Arachnida; order Araneae; family Cheiracanthiidae; genus Cheiracanthium; species Cheiracanthium punctorium. The sequence continues at coordinate 5,690 of JAWZYV010001788.1, forward strand.
GGGGGGGAGAAGCTTTGATGATAAAATTATATAAATGAGAAAATATGTACTAAACTTTTCATAGAATTTCGAACACGCGGAATTCGCGCAGAAGCGCAAAGACAATTAAGAAAATGTACGGAAATTTCTGAATACGCGGTACTTGAGTAAAAGCGCAGAAATTAGGAAAATGTGAACAGATTTTCAGGATGTGTGATTTTCAGGAATGGTTTTGCTATTTCTATTTTTACGAATTTGTTCATTGGCTTTATTTTATTTTTCCTTGTACAGTTTGAAATTATTTTAAGTTATTACGTTACAGCTTCTATTACTTACAATTTGCCAATTTAATTATTATTTATTATAAACAATATGCTGAAAGTATTTAGAAGCGAGGCAAAAAATGTACAAAGAGGTGTAAAAATGTGCAAGGAGGAAAATGTACAGAAACGCGAGAGGTTTTTTAATAAGTGGGATTCGCGCAAAAGCGCAAAAATAAGGAAGAAAATGTGCGGAAACGCCCGAGATTTTTGAACACGCGTGATACAAAAATTCTCAGTATGCTATGTAAATGTACACCATAGCGACGGGTAAAGAGGGGGAGGGGGGGGGAGTTGCGATCCACTTGCTCCCATATATAAGAGTCCATACCTCAAATCTAAAAATCATATCTGAAAATTATTTACGGAATCATGTATCATCCAAAATGCTTTTTAAGTGTCTTATTTTTTAAAAAATATTTTGAAAAAAAAGTCCACCCCTTTATTAAAAAATGTGTATATTGTGAAGTATACCCTTAAAAAAATGCAACATGCTTTTGTAGAGTGACACATTTACACAAGTAATACAAAGCTTGCTTTACGCACTAAAACAACTCACTCAATAAAATAATACAAAATAATTTAACTATTTACACAACTATTAATTCATTAAATATATCTTAATATGCCATTAGAGTTTAATTAATATGTTTTATAAACAAGGACCAATTGTTTATGTTGGAGAGGAGGGGTGGTGGAGGGTCGAGAGAAAGAAAAGGACGAAGAAATTTGAATGAAAATATTTAATAGGTTCTGAGTTCCATCTATCACTTATCAGATAACAGAGTAAAAAGGATATATGTCTCTACATATTTAGCAACTGTATTATCTTCCGCCATAGATCTTTGAATGCCCCACCGTGACACAGCGCTTACACAAGTACATGCCGCGAGCCACAGCGGAAGTATTCAAAGACCGATGTCGGGAAGCAACGATTGACGAAGAGAGGGAATCCCTGGCGTCATGTCTTGACACCGATGAGGTCAAAAAGATGAACTGTTCTTTAAACATTGGTAATCAATGCAACTGGTGCGATTTAATCTTTATTTGTAGAAAGTACGTGTGCATGAAAAAATGAAGAAGTATACATTAGTTTAATCTCATTTTGGCTATAACGCTTGTACAAACCAGATCATGCAGTATTTTTGTGAATATTTCGAAGCATGAAGCTATCCGTAATTTTTATCAAATTATATATTCTAAACAAAAGCTTATATTCTATATTTGTATTCTATCTAATGTTTTTTAAAAGAGTAGCTGAAGTGCCCGTCAACTACAGGTACTTCAAATAGTTATTAATATAAAAGTAACAATTAACCAAACACTGTGTAAAAGGTTCTTTTTAATTTATATACTTAAAAAAAACAGTGTACTTTTGATAAATGTAAGCTTAAGATTAGTGTTTATTTATATTTTGAAATCTTTACACAAAATCATTATTGAATCTTTATGTTTCTGAAATATATGAGGTCCCCAGAAAATATTTTGCCTGTATTTTGCAGGGAGACCTAAAATTTTAGGAAACGCCACTGGCCACTGGAGTAAAAATAAAGCGAACCTTTAGTTCTTTGCCTACAGAGTAAATTCCAGAAGACCACATGTTTCTTTTCAGTGTGAACAATCAGCTTTTACAAGAGGCTTATCGACGGCCGACGAACAATCCTTTTGTCAACAACCTGGCAGACAAGTTTAAAAGGCTGTGCAACAGATTTTTCAAGGAAAAGGGGGAGAGGGAGGGGAAACAGTTCAGTTAGCAAGAAATAAATAGTTTTGTATAGCAGGTTTGATTTTGACAAACGAGTAGACTAGTACATGCCGGTCGAACGCGAAAATCCATCATTAGGCTTTCTCACGTTTAAAGCTTGATGTGAATGCTAAACACAAAGCAATTTATTAAATGAAAATTTATATACGTTAAAAATGGAATTGTGTATGCGTGAATAAATTTAAATTTAATAAGTCAAAAAATGTGGAGCTTTAAGAATTCAACTTCCCTAATTAATCAAATAAAAGCAAACAGTCAGAAATTTTCGAATTTAGGGAGCATTATTTTCACGAATTTAATCAACGTGACTAAAATTGAAATCCAACTAGTCTTCGAAAAATCTTATCAAACCAATAAAAGAACTCGGAAATTTCTGAACATCAGAAAGGTATTCAGCAAAAGGATTCGGAAATTTTTTAATTTCGGATTTACAACTCATACAGAGGAAAAATAAAAAAACGTGCAACAGAAAAAGGAAAACCACGCTAATCGAGACTGTTTATTTATTTATGGGAAGGGGGGCGGGGGGGGGGAGTACACATCATCCTTTGAAAAATGTATCAATCTTTATTTAACCTCGCGCTGATAAAGTAATTTTTATTTCTAAGTTGTGAGGACAGGATGATTTGATGTATTATTAAAACACAACCAGGGTTTCAGTGGCGAATCCAAATGGAGGGCTATGGGGCGATTACCATTTCAGCCTTTACCTGAGCACACTTGAATCAAAAATTTTTCTGAATCGTTAGGGAATTAATCCACCATTGAACCTATGTATACCATGCTCGCTCTCATTTTTTTAAAGGACGGAGCGGAAAGGACTCACTTTTTGTGACCAGTGTTCCTACCTGCACGTGTGTCTTTGATTGCTCAGATAGAGACCACACTTGCGAGATAAACAGGTTAAACCTGGGTTCAATAGTTAAAAAAGAAAAACGACTTGCCCATTTGTAATAAAATGCTTGTATACATTTATCGCTCTTCCCCTCTTGAAACTTTTCACTGGATTCGACAGGGGGGGGGTTCCTTCAAATGATTAAAATAGACTTTAAGATGTAGAGTACTTACCGTCAAAACTACTTTGGCTTATATTTGGGGGTGGGGAGGACGAAACAAATCATAACAAAGTTAAAAATACTGAAACAATGATTACAAAAGCCTTTCCAATACAATCTTTCTGGCGCACACAATATTGTTACGATTTTTCGGGGCAACCCGCGGCTCTGGGGTTTAAAATGGTTTAAAATTCGATTCTACGCTTCAAATAGATAAATTTGCTTTTTGTTGCATCAAAATCGGCCAATTAGAACCGGAGATACGGAGGTTTCGGTTCCCCATTCAAATATATGGGATTTCTAGAAAACTCGAGAAATATTAGTCCTAGAGCTTAGATCTCTTCACTTTTGAGGACTTATTTTTGGCGCCAAATTTGGCGATATTTCGCCAAAAGTCGCCAAGCTTGGCGATTTTTTGGTCATTTGGCGCGATTTTCCCAATGGGGCCTGGAAGTTGTTTTTCCTGCATTAAAAACGCATAATAACCTAACATTTCTCTTCTATGACGTAATCAAAATTCACGCTTTATGTAGAACCCTCGAGAAATTGACTTTTCTGGAAACCTCTTGTACCTCCTGCGTCGGCTATTTATAGAAGCGCGCATCGCCCCGAAGAGTCAGTTGCGAGTTGAACATTCAATGTGTGAAGAGCTCTGAGTACGCTTGTTTTGTGTGAACTGATAGTGCTATAGAAGCTGTGTTTTAGCTTGCTTTGTGAAGCTGTTTTTAAAGTGCTGTGTGTAAATTCTTCATTGCTGTGTCTTAAGGGATAGTGTACTATATCCCTTGAATATTTCCACGGAATTTTAGCCTGTAAAAGTGACTTATTTTGTGTGAGAAATACAGCATTTGTGAGAGCTTCTGATCCAAGCGGATTGATAAAAGCACGTTACTGCTAGATTGTGCTTGTGAATTGTGTGCAGCTGATTGTTCTACGAACTTCTAGAAGAAATAAAGTTTGTGCTCCATCCTGACAAGTGACTTTTTTACTTGAACTTTTTACAGCAACAGGACTTTAGAACGACGAACCCCAGGAGTAGCAGAATAATTCCGCAACATTTGGTGTCAGAATCGGGGTTCTAAAGAAAGACTTTAATTTTCCAGTTTATGGTTTTGACTAGACAAAAAATGGAAGAACAACTTCAAAAGCTCATGAATATGATGCAAGAAATGAAAGCCGGACAAGACGAGATGAAAGCCGGACAAGACGAGATGAAAGCTGGACAAGAACAGATGAAGGCGGATTTAGAGAAGAAAATTGAAGCAGGACAGACCGATTTAGAAAAGAAAATTGAAGCCGGACAAGAACAGATGAAAGCGGATTTAGAGAAGAAAATTGAAGCCGGACAAGAAGGAATGAAATTGGGATTGGAGAAAATGGAGACTGCTTTGGGAAAATTAGAGAAATTCGAAAAGAGTGTGCAGGAAAATCAAGAGATAATGGAGAAAAGAATGTCGCTCATAGAAGAAACTCAAACGAAATATGAACAAAGAATTGAAGGAAAAATAGAAGAAAATGTTAAGGAATTGCAGCAAGATATTTGCAGAATGCGGGAAGAATTTAAGAATAAAATTGAGGAGAAACTAGACTGGAAAGAAAATATAGTTTCGAAAATACATGAAGAATGTGAAGCTAAAATTGAAGAAAAATTGGACTCTCTCGTAAAGCTGGGAAAGTTACCCGAAAACATCAGGTTATCTTCGCACCGCCCAGCAGTGAAACTTACTGCCTATGACGGAAAGACTCCCTGGGAAGCTTACAAGACCCAATTTTCGATCGTCGCCAGAGCCAATGGTTGGAGCGAGTCCGAGAAAGCTAATCAACTGGCCGCTTCCCTTAGCGGAGATGCAATTAATGTATTGCAAACTATCGGAGCGACGAAGATAGGAGATTTTGACGCCCTTGCCAGTGCCTTGGAGATGAAATTCGGAGAGAAGTGCCAGAAAGAATATAGTAGAATCCAACTTAAGTCAAGGATGCAGAGATCTGGCGAGACCCTTCAAGAGCTGGCTTCGGACATAGATAGGCTGTGTCATCTAGCCTACATGGACCACCTTGATAATGTCCGAGAAGAAATGGCGGCGCGTCATTTTATTGAAGCCATCCGTGATCCAGAAACCCAAAAGGCACTCATGTTGGAGGATTATCAGGATTTGAAGTCTGCTCTGGTGTTCGCAATGAAGCTAGAGGCAGCCCAGCGGGCCGTGAGAAAAGATCGGCATGCTGTTAGAGCGGTCACGGTCCAAGAGGAAGCTAACACAGACACAGAGAGCGTCGAGAACAGATTGAAGAGAATTGAAGATCTCATAGAGCGAAAATTAAGATCCGATAGAACGAGAGATGGCCCAAAGAAAGTAAAATGCTGGAAGTGTGGCGTCGAAGGCCATGTACAAAAGCATTGTGGTCGAAAGTCTCATGACCAGCAAGAGAACTCTAAGATCATGAAAGAGGGAAACTAGGAGATGGCCATCTCGCGGGGCGGAGGTTGCCAGATAGTCGAAAGCCCCACCTAAAAGTCTTGCAGATTTCATCAGTGAATGGCGGCAGTAATGGACTCTTCGTACTGGGATATGTTAATGGTTCCCCATGCTACATGGTGATTGATACTGGAGCGAACGTAACCATCATAAGGACGGATCTGGCCAAGAAATTAAATTTGAAGATTATCTGGACTCCGCCCTCGCTGACCCTCCAGACTGTGACAGGTGACAAGATCGAAGTGGGCGGAAAAGCGCAAGTAGAAATCACGTTTGGAAATGCCAGATACGACCATGTGGTATATGTCGCTAGTATTACAGACTCTTTTATTCTCGGACTGGACTTTTTAAAATCGCACAAATTTAACTTGGACTTTAAGAATAATGAGCTTCGTTCAGACTCAGAAGAAATAGCTGCGTTCGATATTAAAAATGAAACTATTTTACCTGTACAGCAAATAATAGCCCAGACTGATATCACTCTACCTCCCAGAACTGATTCAATAATTTCTGGAACAGTAAAAGAAAGCAATAAATTCCGTTTTGGATTAATCGAACACCCAAACAATAGTGATTCCGTCAGAGGAGTACTTGTGGGAGCAACACTTGTGGACTTGTCGAGAGCAGAAATTCCAGTTAGAGTAGTAAATGTGACGGACAAGTCGAAGGTGATAAAGAAAAATGAAGTGTTGGCGACATGCACTCCTGTTACCTGCATTAATAAGAACATCAGCCAAACGACAGCTAAATCTTCCGAGTGCCTGACGAAGGAATTAATACAAGACGTGGAGTTAACGGCAGAACAGAGAATCGCTGCGGAGAAAGTAATAGCTGAATTTGGAGACCTCTTCTCCCGAACTTCGGGTGACTTTGGCCGTACGAGCTTAACTCAACATAGGATAGATACAGGCAGCCATTCTCCCATCAAGCAACATCCTAGGCGGCTGCCGTTTGCTAAGCAAGAAGAGGTGAGCACTTTTAGAGGAGATGCAGCGTGATGACGTCATCGAGCCATCGACTAGTCCGTGGGCCTCGCCGATTGTTTTGGTCCGAAAGAAAGATGGTTCCACACGGTTCTGCTTTGACTATAGACGTCTGAATGACATTACCAAAAAAGACGGCTACCCTCTTCCCAGGATAGACGACACTTTGGACACTTTATCGGGAAACGAATGGTTTTCCACTCTGGATCTGAAAAGTGGTTACTGGCAAGTGGAAATTCATCCCGACGACCGTGAAAAGACTGCGTTCACCACGGGACAAGGATTATGGCAGTTCAAAGTTATGCCTTTTGGACTCTGCAACGCACCTGCTACATTCGAGCGACCAATGGAGACAGTGTTGAGAGGACTTTCCTACGAAGCATGTCTCGTTTATTTGGACGATATCATCATCGTCGGAAGGACTTTCGAAGAGCATCTCGAGAACATTCGAAAGGTACTACAGAAATTAAAAGAGGCAAACTTGAAACTAAGTCCATCGAAGTGCAATTTGTTTCGTCGGGAAGTACGTTACCTCGGGCACATAATATCCGCCCACGGAGTCCGAACCGATCCCGAAAAGACGTCCGCAGTCCAGAACTGGAGTCGTCCCGAGAATATCCATGACTTAAGAAGTTTTCTCGGTCTGTTTACATACTATCGAAAATTCGTGAAGGGCTTTTCTCAAATTGCAAGACCTCTTCACAAATTGACCGAGATTGGACAGAAATTTCTATGGACTGAGGAATATGAGGACGCATTCAACGAACTGAAGACGGCTTTAACATCTTCGCCGATCCTGTCGTATCCTCACCCTGACAAGCCATTTATCCTGGACACAGACGCAAGTAAGGAGAGTGTCGGAGCAGTTTTGTCCCAGGAGATAGATGGCCAAGAACACGTCATTGCTTACTGGAGCAAATGCCTTTCAAAGGCATAACGTAACTATTGTGTTACGAGAAAGGAACTCCTTGCTATCATTAAGGCCGTGGAGCACTTCCATCATTACCTGTACGGCCGAAAGTTCCTGCTCCGAACGGACCATGCCTCTTTAACCTGGCTTCTAAATTTCAAGAATCCGGAGGGCCAAATAGCCAGGTGGATACAGCGATTACAAGAATATGACATCGAGATACGTCATCGGAAAGGGTCATCTCATGGAAATGCAGATGCTTTGTCGAGAAGGCCCTGCATAGACAGTTGTCGCTATTGCTCCAGGGCAGAGAAAAATTACCATCTGAAACATCCCGTTGTTCGCCAAGTTACATCATCGGCTTCATCTCAAGATCCCTGGAGTGACGAAAATGTTCGGGCGGACCAATTAGCAGACAGCGACATCAAACCTATTGTAGAATTTATGGAAAAATCCAGCGCTAAGCCCAGTTGGCAAGAAATATCATCTTACAGTCCGGCAACAAAACAGTACTGGGCTTTATGGGATTCGCTTCGCCTGAGGAATGGAGTACTGTATCGTAAATGGGAGTCGGACGACGGAGAGATGCTCCGATGGCAGTTAGTACTCCCTCGTTCGAGGACTCCGAAGGTCCTAGAAGAGCTGCATAATGGCTTAACTGGAGGCCATTTTGGCGTGATGAAGACCCTGCAGAAAGTTCGCGAGCGCTTCTACTGGGTTAGGGCTCGAGGCGACGTCGAAAAGTGGTGTCAAGCTTGTGACGCCTGTGCCGCCCGTAAACGCCCGAAGAAACGAAGCCGTGGAAGACTACATCGTTATAATGTAGGAGCGCCTTTTGAGAGGATTGCCCTCAACATCCTGGGACCTCTTCCGCGAACTTCGGATGGCAACAAATACATCCTAGTTGTCATTGACTACTTTTCTAAATGGCCCGAAGCGTTTCCTATTCCCGATCAAGAAGCTACGACCGTAGCAGAGGTACTGGTGCAAGAATGGATTTCCAGATATGGAACCCCTCTGCAACTTCATTCCGACCAAGGAACGAACTTTACCTCTGCAGTCTTTAAAGGACTATGCCAACTTCTCGGAATGGACAAAACCCAGACTACGCCTTTACACCCACAATCCGACGGCATGGTGGAGAGGTTCAATCGCACAATTTTAAACAACCTCTCGCTTCTGGTATCTAGGAATCAAGAGGACTGGGACAAGAAACTCCCCCTCTTCCTGCTGGCCTATAGGAGCGCCGTCCATGAGACTACCGGCTTCACACCTTCCCAGATGTTGTTCGGCAGAGATCTTCGTCTTCCCGCCGATCTAGTGTTCGGCCGCCCTCCAGACACGCCTTCATCGCCAGAAGAGTACGTGGAAAATCTTCGGGCACGGTTTGAAGATGTGCATCATTTTGCTCGGGAGCGGATCAACCTGAACACGGAAAAGATGAAGACTCGCTACGACACGAAGGCTACGGGACACGAGTTCAACGCAGGTGACAAAGTTTGGCTATGGAATCCTACTCGACGGAAAGGCCTGTCTCCGAAGCTGCAATCGCCGTGGGACGGTCCTTACACAGTCCTAAACCGGCTGAATGATGTCATCGTACGGATTCGTAAGTCACCAAACTCGAAGCCAAGAGTTGTACATTACGATCGGCTAGCCATCTACCGCGGTTGTAATTAGCTCAGACCATGGTCACTATGGCGTAATTCCTCTTTTCTTTCATCTCTCATTCCTTTTCTGTCTTTCTCTTCTCTTCCTCTTTCTTCAACTCTCTTTCTCTCACTACTTACGCCATGTTTAGTGTACATATTTGTAAAATATTGGTTTTTATTAATGTGTATTTGTTTATTACATTTATTGCTTATTAGTGTAATTGTTCATTATGTCTATTATTTATTAATTAGAGTGCATTTGCTGATTATTTGCTGAAAATTATGTTGTTAAGATTTGGTTAAAGGTTGGACACTGTAGATATTTGTGTTACCTCCTAACTGGGGATTGTACTGCCCGGGACGTGCAGTCCTTGGGAAGGGGGCAATGTTACGATTTTTCGGGGCAACCCGCGGCTCTGGTGCTTAAAATGGTTTAAAATTCGTATGCTACGCTTCAAATAGATAAATTTGCTTTTTGTTGCATCAAAATCGGCCAATTAGAACCGGAGATACGGAGGTTTCGGTTCCCCATTCAAATATATGGGATTTCTAGAAAACTCGAGAAATATTAGTCCTAGAGCTTAGATCTCTTCACTTTTGAGGACTTATTTTTGGCGCCAAATTTGGCGATATTTCTCCAAAAGTCGCCAAGCTTGGCGATTTTTTGGTCATTTGGCGCGATTTTCCCAATGGGGCCTGGAAGTTGTTTTTCCTGCATTAAAAACGCATAATAACCTAACATTTCTCTTCTATGACGTAATCAAAATTCACGCTTTATGTAGAACCCTCGAGAAATTGACTTTTCTGGAAACCTCTTGTACCTCCTGCGTCGGCTATTTATAGAAGCGCGCATCGCCCCGAAGAGTCAGTTGCGAGTTGAACATTCAATGTGTGAAGAGCTCTGAGTACGCTTGTTTTGTGTGAACTGATAGTGCTATAGAAGCTGTGTTTTAGCTTGCTTTGTGAAGCTGTTTTTAAAGTGCTGTGTGTAAATTCTTCATTGCTGTGTCTTAAGGGATAGTGTACTATATCCCTTGAATATTTCCACGGAATTTTAGCCTGTAAAAGTGACTTATTTTGTGTGAGAAATACAGCATTTGTGAGAGCTTCTGATCCAAGCGGATTGTTAAAAGCACGTTACTGCTAGATTGTGCTTGTGAATTGTGTGCAGCTGATTGTTCTACGAACTTCTAGAAGAAATAAAGTTTGTGTTCCATCCTGACAAGTGACTTTTTTACTTGAACTTTTTACACCAACAGGACTTTAGAACGACGAACCCCAGGAGTAGCAGAGTAATTCCGCAACAATATGTAACGCAGTGGGGGCGGGGGATATCGGAATATATATTCCCAAATTTTTAAATTACTTAGCATAAGCGTTATATCGTACAAAATTCCATCTATTGATACACGAATATACTTCATTTCTCCTTGAGACATTTTTTTCTGGCTACGCGCCTGATACAATGAATAATTAACCTGCATCCTTCCATCGTTGTAAAGAATTCGACAGCAGTGAATCCACACCCATGCATATCGTTGCTTACCGGCCTAGGTCTTTGATTACTCCTACTATGGCATATGACCACAAGACGTATTCCAGGAGGCAATGATGGTCACAGAAAAGTAATCGCGGCCGCGTCTATGCAAGGATGAAGCTAACAGGTTATAGCAAATAAGACGCTAAATTTTTTGTTTAATTAACTACTGTAGCGCTTAGTCTATGTCAAATATTTTGTTTGCCTCTGCAAACAATATTTTCGACGGAAAGCCTTTGTTAGAAATTTTAGTTATTATACTAACTGCTTTTAACTGAGACACGCATTTTTTGTTCTTGTCAAAAAGGCTTGACTGTAAAGGGGGGGGGGGTGTTCTTAAAAATACTAGGCTTACAAACTGTTTTGTTAAGGAA
>JAWZYV010001789.1:0-16430 GCA_038373885.1 Cheiracanthium punctorium
GAAACGGAGTTAAGTAATTTGGCCATCAGGGAGAACATTAAGTAAGGCAAACTAGACAGCTTGTTCTATTTACAAAGTTGAACTTCGTCAAATGAGAACTTCATCGTGATTACAAAAGCGATTATGGCTGCCTAACTATCTTATGAACAACTGAAAAAAATGACTCATTTCTTCAAATTAAATGTGTAGAGTATGAAAGTACTATAATGAAAATGATGTGCATTTTGATAAGTGAAATCATGATATTTACTTATGAAACTTTCAACCAACTGTTTAGTGGGTTCAACAAAATATACTAATAAGATCAACGAAATAATTTTGTTACGTGAGCCATGAACACACCAGTTAAATAAATTTTATTAATTCAAACGAATAAAAATGCTGATTTTAATCAAACAAACCATTTAAAAAGTAGTCTTTAACAAAACATTTTTTGGTTAAACAAGCAAATGTTTTTTAAAATAACAAAATAATTTTGCTAAAATCACATGGTTAATTCAAACATTTTGTTGGTGCGATTTCCATTGACTAATTTATTGATTTTACAACATTTTTTTAAGTTTAAAACATTTTCATTTAACATTTTTTTTTCAATTTATTAATTTATAATTTATACTCCCCCCGCCCCCCAAATTTTTTTCTGCTTTGCGGCGTCTGTTATGTGAATAATAGGCACAATCCACTTCTCATTTAGATATTGAGTAGAATAAAAGAAACGCTAGAACGCCAAGTGAAGCCCATAGAGCATTTATAAACTATAGATCGAGCTTTGGCAAACCTATCTTGAGGCACTTGTTCAAGCAGCGGACTTGTGGCAAGATCTCTTGCGCGTAATTACTGAGCATCCAACTCTTCTTAGTTTTCTCTTGAGCATTTTCAGGCAGCACGTACGCTTCATGGTTCTATTTGCAAGGGAAAATGGCACATAGCTGCTTCACATAGTGATTGGATTCAATTTATGATTTGTGAAAAGTTCTGGAACAACGTTTCGCAGGTGAGTAGTTTTTTCTGTTTTTGAAACCTCCTTTTTTATAAATAAAGAATACGCCAACGTATCGACATACTCTAAGCCTTGGCGATCATTTTTCCTTTAAGGGAAAGGCAGTTTGTAATGCTTGTGTTAAAAGTCAATTTGGCTTTTAATTGACACCTACCACCAGCCAAATAAGGCGATCAGTCTAGCCCCTCTGAGCATTTTCGCGCCACAAGTCACACGGTTCATCCCTTTCTCACGTTTCCAAAGGGTTTTCACAATGGAAGTATAGTCTATCTACTCTCTGGAGTAGCCCTTCTACACAGGCTTTACCCACTTTGTTTAACCGAACGTTACTCCTGACTGTGTCAAGGATCTACGAGCAAACATTTGCTCCTGCGTAGGAATAACGAAGCTGTCCAAAGAGTTCAGATTCGTCTGTTAAAAGAATCAGACGTGAATTCATCTCGAAGAAAGAAGCCATTTATTTTATTGAGAAGCTGGATGCTTTGGGTGATTCGGAATAAGAGGGAAGAGACATCAGTGCCGCGAAAAGAAAATCTCTCTCGAGTCAGTAAAAGAATTAAGACTATTTGCAAGCAGAATTTCCACGTTTTCAACGTACATAATGGAAGTCTATTTTTTAAAATCAGAATACAAAATCTATAGAGCGTTCACTGTTTCCCGCTAGAGGGCAGTCGTACGGGGCGCCCAAGAGAACAAACGACTCGTGAAATCGAAGAAGACCGTTGGACGTTGAGTTTTTCTCAGCAAAGTATATTGCTTAGTTTGGACACTTGAAAATCAGAACTTCTTAGTGAACGACGTTTTTGAAACTGCAAGAGCGTAGATTATTCAAGAAAACATCCACATGCAAGGTGTAAAAATCTACATGTTATGAATGCGTTCTTTTTTTTTTTTTTTTTTTTTTTCATCCACACTATGACTGAATCTACCCTGAAATAATCCAATTCTGACTGAAGAACAATTTTTGTCAATATGTATGTACGTACAAATTTAAAACTTTGCGAATCTTTATTACAGATATTTCTTCTAAAATGAAACATATAACGCGATAAACGTTTCGATCGTCCGCCCTCTTGCTGGTCGTTCAGTCGAGCGATGGCAACGGCTGCCCTTTTTTCGGCATGGGGCCATCCAGGCGCGTAGCCAGGAAAATTTTTCGGGGGGTGGATATGCGCCTGGAAAATTTTTCGGGGGGGGGATATGAACTTATATGTGTATAAATAGACGGAATTTCATCACTAATCCAAAAATTTCGGGGGGGATATATCCCGATATCCCCCCCTGGCTACGCTCCTGGGGCCATCTATCCAGCTGCTCTCGCATTCTTCCATTTTTCAGCAGATGTCAGTGCTGTTCAAAACAATCGTGACCCTTTTTTGACGGAAAAGGACGTGCTCAAAAGTAAAGGATTCTCGTGGAGCTGTGTCACCCGCCACTCTTTTTATAGAAATCCAATCTATTCTTCGTGACTGTAACAGTCAAACTTCCGAATTGGGTGTTCCCAAAGCGGGAACACTGCGCGTTAAGAGTCAATGTCTTCAGCACGTGGACGCCTTCACTGTTAGAATTTAAGCATCCGTTCATGAGAAGGATATTGTTCAATGAAATGATCGCTAGCTTCATTATAACAGGTTCATGTGTTTGTGCCTTGAAAGTGAGTGGACGGCACTCAATCAGGAGAGTTACAATGACTTTCTCCTTTTAACAGGTTCACTGCCATGAGCATCACCAGTGTGTCACAAATAATGTTCTTTATGTGCCGTCAGCATCACCCTGTGCCGTAAGAGTCACCGATATCTATGGGCGCCCATAAGGGTGGGCAAGGTAGGGGCACCTTGCAAGTTAATGAGTTAAATGAGTGTTATTAAGTTTGGCGTCATTATAATCACTTCAATCTCCTATGGGGGCATTCAAGATGTTAATAAACCTATTTGGATTGCAAAAACTGTTGTTTAACATAAAAAAGAATCTGCTGAGACAATCCTTGGATGAAATTCCTCTTTCTAAATGGCATAATTGGGTTCCTCTTTTTAGAAAGAAAAAAATTCAAAATTTTAGAGCTTAAGTAACGTTTCACCTCTTTCAATACTCATGAGAATACCCCATTCAGTGAATACGTAAACACTTCAATTTTTTTTTTTTTTTTTTTGGTGGGGGGGGGGGTTGTTGCTGTCTTCTAATATACATCTAAATCGTACGTATACTACCAGGATTCTACATTTGAATCTATATCTGTATTATTTATACATTTAGTTAGAGACATTTAGTTTTACATTGACAATTACAATTCATCAGCAATCATTAGAGCTGCTCTATAGAAGAAAAGTAATATTAAAACAATTCTCCACTAGCGCAACGGTGTGCACAGAAAAAGAATCACTGTTGTACCCTATTCATAGGACAAAGGAAGCAAGTTAAAGCAGTTACAAAGTATCCTTTTTATCCTTAGTCAAATTTTTTGTCCTGAGAGGCTAACATAGCCCCGCCATGGAGGAGTGGATACGACACTGAATAGGGTAAACAGCTGAAGTGTTAGATCATTCTATACTATCGCGTGGCAGTCGATCTAAAAGTCTGTGGTTTCAGTCGGGTTTCGCCAGACGCAACGTGAATACGCATTTGAACCCCTTAGAAAGTCCTCTGATCGAGGCGTCCCGAATCCTTGGCGGAGAGTCCTTGTGCAGCTTTGCCGTAATAGAACACAGCATAAGTATGTCATTATTCGCTCAAGCTATTTTTATCGAATGTATTAATCAAAATTCCAAAACAATTATCGCAGACTGTTGAACAAACATTCTTAGCACTAGGTTTTAAGTTTGAGGAAAATGAAAAAATCCTTCAGCCAAAAAACGAATATGGGGGAAAAGTTATACCCTATAAAGCCGGACGGGCAATTTACTCCTAAATGTTAACGATGACCCCGTGTGGTTTCACCGGAAGTGCTAGAGTTTCAGTCCTCCTCTAAGCGTAACACTTTGATCCTACTATGCAGCTTGTTCGAGTCCAATGGGCTTCATTTATAAATGAGCACCTCCTAATTTGTTATTTTTTCATTGCTTTAAAGACATTTTGTTTAGGTCAAATACGTTTTAAATTATTAGCCACTACCCCCAAAAATGCAGTATTTGCCCGCATTCTGAACAGCTGTATTTGTATGTCGCCATTGATATTTTTTAAGCAGCTGGAAGAAATATGAATGGAAGCAAACAAGAGAAAGAATATAGTTTTTGAAGAAAGTATTATAGCTACTCATTTATTATATTTCAAAACACTTAAATTCTTTCCGCTACTCAAAACTTAGCCAAAATAAACGATTTTTCCTTTCCGACATTCCATTTTTTTTTCTTTTATTTTTAATGAAAAATGCCATGCATAAGTTAATTCTATTTGGAATGTTGATTTTAATGCGATTCGTACAACTGAAATCTGTGTGTATTTTAGCAAAAAAGGACACTTTGCCTTCACCGAAAATAGTGTGAAAAAAGCTTATTTCTTCGTTTTCGTGAATCACAGTAAACGATTTACATTACCTTCAGGTATCAACAAAACCTACTCATTAAAATATTAAGCGATAGTTAAAAAAATCGAACTTTAGTGAGCAGATTACAATTGGCTTAAAAGACAAGAGACATGAATTTATACATTTTCGACTTGCTTTCAATAAGTGAGATACGTAAATTAGCGGAGGGAAAAATTCAGAGAAATTAATACACATGATAGAGGGTGATGCTCAATAAAAATCTCAGGTTTCACTGAAATGTAGTCATTTACAGTAAATTAATTACAATAGCAGAAATATTACTAATTCATTTAAATGTTTTTATTAAGAAAAAATATTTTATTATAATAATCATAATTTTTAAACCTCCGAAAGTGAGCTTTGATTTAATATAAACCAGTCGTTTTAAAAGTATCATACGGTATGAGTTACACGTCTTCTTAATAAATGGTAAAAGCAGCGACTCATATTTCTTGAGCTGAAATCTTACTGCCAATGTGGACAGCAGAGCTTTTTGTTGCTGGGAAGGGTGGATTTTTTGGTATCGCCAGAAATTATAGTACTGTGGTACCTTTTATTTATGTGTTTTATTTCAAATTTTTATTAATTTTATCTTCATCTTTTTAATCTATTCTTATCGATATCAATTTTGTTCCAATAAATGATAACATAAGATGGTATGTTTCACATTTCTCCCTCCTTTGTAGACTTCATTGCGGCAAAGTTACTAGCATCGAGGATCGAATTGCCTAATAAGAATTCTCCGGGTTTTCTTCCTTTAGATAGACAGGTTTTGGGCAGACCCATAACAAGTTCTCAGAAAATTTTTATCTTTAACTCAAAAGTGAAATTTTTATAAATTACGCTTCTTTTGTCTTTAGAGTCTAATTAAATGAAATTGTTTAACCGGATACTTAAAATTTACTTAATTATGATTTAATAATCTCTTTATTTGACCATAAGAAAAAATATTTATATACGTAGTCACTATTTTCACTTTACCAACTGTTTTTGGTAAAAAGTAAATTATTTTTACAAATTCTGACATTTATAAAATTTGAGGTACAATAAATTTTCCTATTCTATATAAATGTATATTTAATATTTATTCCAAAAAATTTATTCTCTTCTTTCTAAACCAATTATCTGGTAGTAATTGGCTTAGAAATGATCTAACAGAAGCAAAATTACAGTTAATATGTTGGCAATCTCATAATCTGTTTTTATTTCAAACGAAAATTTATTTCATATATTTTTTAAAATATTTCTCCATTCACCAGTTTTATAAATGTATACAAGACGGTAGTTAAAGTACCAAGAATAAAAGAAAACCAAAAATATACTTTGGATACCATAAGGTTTTAGTGACTATCTCAATATATCAGTAAGAGAAAGTTGTTTCTTTTAAAACTGATAAATAGAAAAACGTGCTTAAACGGAAAAGTCAATTCTATCAGCATATTCATTAGATGACATTTTTTGTACCATTAAATTCAATATTTTTGTCCCAAAAGGCTCCAATGCGTTTTATTATTTGAAAAAAGGGTTCATGTTTGAATTTCACATTATGAAACAATGAATATCATTTGCACAGTTATAGTATATATATACTTTTTTCTTCAAAAATTAATGAATAAACACAGACGTAGAGCATACATAAAACAAAATACATATTACAACATTCTAGTAAAGTATTTAAAAAGATTCTTTAGATTTTTAAACTGCACCTATATTTAATAATTTAGCATATGAATATATACACAAAGGAAAAAATATTTTTAAGTGGGTTTAGGTTAATGTTTTAATTAAATACATACAAATATTCTAAAATAAATTCTTAATGCATTTTCAGATGCATTCAATATTAAATATATCATTTAAGCATAATTAAGTTTTCAGGGGATTTCTTAATCTTCAAATTAATGTTTTTTTCTTCTTTCTTTAAAAAGTATGTAAAAAGCAGTAAGACTGATAAAAAGTAATTCTTTATATAGAGGAGAGGAGGTGATTATGGAATACCATTTACATTTCTAACTGTAACTTCATAGATTTTTAAATAAAATCCCCAGCATGAGTACATGCTATAATTAATCGTAATGAAATATCAATTGCAAACAAATACACAATTTATTTTGTTGTTATAGAAAAAAAATGTTTAAAAAAAAGTTACGAATGGAGTATAATATGGAATAGTCGGGTTATATGGAATAGATGGTTTAAACCGATGAAAAGCAATTCATATTGCTTCATATATAGTTATTTGTTACTATAAAACAAATTTTTATGTTTTGTAGTTCAAATCATTATACTGGAGTCATTTCTGCTTCGAGTCGATTTAGAAAAGTTGTAGATATAATTTTCTTTCTTTGCTCCGGTACAGTCATGGTGAGCCCACAGAGAACAGCTGGATCTTTGAATCCAAACTTATCGTCGTGGATCATTAGAGAATTTTTCGTGACAAAAGATGCATTCAGCGTCTTTGTTTTCCGGGTCTTGAGTGGATGACATGAAATCCATTACAATATTCCCCAGTATTCCATAATATCCGACACGCCATCTCGGAAAACGAACCTTTAAAACTAATTGGCAAAACACTGTCATCTAAAAAATAACCACAGTAGAACAAACTACCATTCTCTTAGTGTACATTATGCGTAACATCAATGTTCATGTCACGTGTTTACTAGTAAGTTAAAATGTTTGAAAACTTATCTACAAAAACTCATGAAAATCACAAAACATACTTTGTTCTGTAGCGAGTGGTACGGCAACAGAGAGCGGTCAACTCTTATTGCATTGTAAGACGGGAATCTTTCTGGAGTTGTTCATGGTATTAACTTGTGGCAATAACAACTAACAGAGCCAAAAACTCGGTATTCCATATTTCCCCACTGTTCCATAATACCCTCCTCTCCTCTACGTTTATGTTTTACTTTATATTTTATTCTTATTAAGCACATTTAAGGCGCATTACTATTTAACAATATATATATATTTTTTTTTTTAACTAATTTAGTGATACTCAATGGAGTATTTTGAAATCTAATACTTTTAAGCCAGGGGCGAAGCTATCTTGATAAAGCACTAGATGATTTAAGTCCTTTACAATTTCCAGTTATTCATAAGTTTTAAAGCAACTCAAGCTTTGTTACAATTTTCTTCTTTAGTGTAGCACTCCCACATTATTTTTTAAGAGGCAGGGTGCTTGTTTGTCTCTATGTTTTTATTATTAAAAACTATACTTAAATGCATGAAAAAATAATATTAACTATATAATTACGTTAATATTAGATATTAATTAATTTTTTAATATACTATTAAATGTATATTAAATATGTAAAAAATACATACGAAAATAAAAACTTTTAACTGGTGCAAAGACATCTTAAAGTATTAATTCTAAGAAACAACCAATCCCCTTAAAACTAAGTTAAAATTACTAAAAATACAGTTTTTGCAACTTGCTTGTACTTGTTAATAGAATTTCAATACAATGCTTAAAATATTTTCTTAAAATATATTTTTTAATGATTAACATTTTTGGGGGGCTAAAGGGCCATTAAACGCAATTTAAAACATTTTGATAGTCTGCTAAAAAGCATGCAAACATGCGTACAAATACAACAGAATAAAAATATTGATTTGAATCAAAATTTATAAGAACTATCAAACACAGCAAAAAATCTCTCCACAGATCTGGTTAAGTTAAGATATTGTCTAAAATTTGCAACACAGAAATAAGCATCACAATTTGTTATATAATAATTTAATCATTTCTTAACTGTTTGACTGCGTTCCATCAAAATCCTCATACACCCTCCAATACAAGTATTCGAGCAAGAGAGAAATTTCCTATTTTAGATTTGCGAAAAATATTTTTGAGTTTTTGAAAAACGCAAAACTTAATAGAAATATGGAATGTCATATTTATGCATAGCCTAACTCATATTCTATGATAAATAATTTTTAATATACGAAACCAACGTAGGGAATTTCTCTCTTGCTCGAATGCTTCTTTTGGAGGGTGTACGTTCGAAAAGCGCAATAGCGCTGCATAGCAGTCAAACGGTTAAATAAGTGCGTTTCTCGTATAAGTTACATGATCAAAAAGAGAGAGATGTATGCATATAACATTAAAAAACAGTGTATCTTTGATGATGCTTAAAACATACGGAATGCTCACTTAAAAAAAACGGAAACTAACACATTAAATATACTAAAATTATTGTACATTTCAAATTTATTCAGAACAATAATTTATGCAAATTTTAAATACATAGTTTAAGTTTTATTTTAAATATTGCACTATTACTATATACTGAAAGATGTGACAAAAATTTATAATTAAACGGAAAGAAACATCAATGGATTTAAAACGGAGAGCTGAGGCAGATCTAATATATTTAAAAATGATTTTTCAAGAAAGTATCTTCACTTTTAATTTAACCCTAAATGGATCTAAGATCTTTTATTAACGCGATTTCCGATTCAGAAGTCTTACTTAATGGAAACAGAATAAACTAGTCGAAAGAATTGCTTCAACGTATCATAAAATAGCGATAAAAAATTATGAACTTGTTTTGCAGCAGCCAATAATTAAATATTAGTAATAATATTGCTTTAATAACATGGGATTTTTTTTTAAAAATTGAATAATTCTACGAAAAAAAAAGTCATAATTTATACTATATAGTTATTATACAAAATAGACATTTAAAATGTCGCATAAGTAATGTTTCTATATTTTTAGGAATTTTTAGGAATATTTAATTTTAAGTCTTTGTTAAAGTGGAACCTTTATACAAAGATGATTTTTTTTTCTAAGCAGCAAAAAAAAAAAAAAAAAAAGAATGGTAAGGAATATCATTCTACCAATTTTTCGAATAACACACTAAGATACTTGGCACAAGCTAATATGCAGTAGAGAGCTAAGCGATTGTAAATAACACTTCTGTCACGAAAACTTCAATGGCAGTTTCTGTAAGATTATTACAAGTTCATCAGTTCTACAGTCTGACGAAGCTTGCGCGGAGGCACGGATACACTGCACTCGATGACACATCTTGTTAGGTCTTCGGTGATAGACTGACACGAACACAGCAGGATTCGGTCGGAAAACGGTCATAAAAAGTCTAAAATCAGGCGAGGAAAGTTAAGACCATTCTTGTAGACGTCAGATTCTGGAGAAACTCGCATGGAGAGGACACTTCTTAGTTGGATACGCTCTGGCCTTCTTCGGAAATTTTCTCGAAACTTCTTTTCGCTTTGTAACAGTTTTCTAAGTTTAAAAATCATTAGGATATATATATTTTTTTTTTCAACGCAGACAATCAATGTTCGAATTGTTCGTATTCCTTGCATTCTTGTATTTTGCATCCGTATTGACTTTGCAATAAGTTATCCCCTTCAGTTAACAGTTCTTGTTTTTACGGGGTGGGAATTGAAGGTCCCACGCCCAACCCCCTACCTGAATGAATGACCAGGCCTCCGAGGAGACGGGGGAGTTCGGCTATACCCCCGAACACTGGGTAGCTCGGGTACCCCGGGAACGCCCCTTCCCGTACCCACTCAGAAATGAGGGGACCCTGAAGGCATGATGGGGAGAATGCAGCATCAGAGATTTTCTAGACAATGACCATCGTTAAGTTGGTAAATGTTTTTGGAGGCATTGGACTTCTTCAGAGATTTTGATAGTCTATGGATTTCAGGATTCTCTATAAATGACGATCTCGACCTATGATGATTATCGAAAGGTGATTAACCCTGCTCTTCAATCTCACCAGGGCTACTCTAGTTTAGATGATTTTTCTGATTAAGTCTGGCTCTAGCAGTTACATTGTTTTTGTTTAGTTTTTCTCTACTGCTGCACCACCGATCGCTGTTCACGAGTTTTCTCTTATATGACTTTTTCGCCGACTCTTTTTTTTCGCCGACTCTTTTTTTCCGCCTTTCTTGGTGAGCCAATACTCATCTCCGGAATTGGTTCAGCGGCCTAAACCAATTCTAGTACCTGAATCGTAGTAAGCACAGTCCTCAAGCAGTCCAATCGGTCATGGAATGCAGACTTGGATCCAGTGTGTGTCGGTCATCCAATTCACTTTTTGCCTTTTCAATTATTTTGTAGAAAAGGAGTTGTTTTTAGAATCGATCAGCAGGTGCAAAATGATTTTATACAGCACAATTTTTAAAAATGGAAAATTCAAAAATTTAAATTGCTCAAAAAGTGTCAATTTTAAAAATTCCAAAATATTATCAAATATAGTTTTTAATGTCTTAATACATTCAGCAAAATTCTATCATGGGATCTCAATGGGATCAGGAGACACTAGGCTTCAGAAATACACATGTTTTGTAAATAATGTACCAAATTATTAAAATTTTACTTTTTAATTACTAATTTTGCTATGCAGTGTGCAGAACACTATTAAATTATTAAAACGAAATGATTACTTTATAGTATTATGTTTGGAAACCTCTCTTTAAAAGAAAACTGAAGATGATTAGCCTACAAGTCCCCTTTTACTCAAATATGACTCATTATTTTCTGACGGCAGTGCGGCCAAATATAAAAATAAAAAAAAAACTTTATTGACTTGTGTAATCATAAGCAAGATTTTGGAACTGAGACTGAATGGCATTTTTCAGCAACAGCACATGGTAAAGGACCATGCAATGGGCTGGGGGCCACAGTCAAAAGACTAGCAGCCAGAGCAAGCCTACAAAGACTGTATAAGAACCAAATTATAGATGCATGGCGTTTGAATGGTCACATCAGAACATATCTAACATAGACTTTGTATTTGTGATCCTTGAATACATTAAAACTGAAGAACAATTGGCCAACCAGTACAATACAGCCGTAACTATATGAGGCACCCAGAAATTTCATGCCTTCATACCTCTCAAATGTGGAACCAAAGTAAATGCGAAATAATTTTCTTCTGCAGTTGTTTCGAGCATATTTCCTGTTGTAAAGGACGTACAGCAGATATTATTTGCAGGTATTAGTGGGTATGTAACATCAATTTATGGTGACACTTGGTGGTTGAGTTATGTTCTTGATAAAGATGAAGATTGCAGTAAAGTGCAAGTTACATTCCTCCATCCTTCAGGTCTATCCCCCTCATTTATATATCACACACCACCTGATACACTGTGGATCCCTTTTGCAGATGTGATATGCAAAGTTAACCCCGTCACATAGGCTGGCCGAACATACAGTTTACCAGGCAGTGAAGTGAACAAATGTGTGGGTATCTTCCAACGATTGAAGTCTCGATGAACTAATTTGTTAACCCTTAACTTTACTCATAATATTGGAGTTTTAATGGTTAAGTGTCTGTGTGACCTTTCTCCATTTCATTGAAATGTGTTACTTTTCACTCAATGAAATGTTCAAAATTTTCTGAAACGATACTAATTCTGGTATTTTTCACAAGTGTATTTCTGAAGCACAGTATCTGCTGATACCATTGAGATCAAATGATAGAATTTTGCTATATGTATTAAGACATTACAAACTATATTTGATAATATTTTGGAATTTTTAAAATTGCCACTTTTTGAGAAATTTAAATTTTAAAATTAAATTTTAAAATTTTCAATTTTTTTTTAAATTGTAACCCCTATCTTGTGGCATATCCTTTTAAAGCCCCATTCAACAGCTTTTAAATGAGACCACTCTTAGCTTTATACCATCACTGGTTGCCAGCCTATAGGCATCTGAAGGTGCCAAAATATGATTTTTTTCATAAAAATTTAAATCTTTAAAAGTAATTAACTTCAAAAATAATTGTGCTACATAACTGAAATTTGGTATTTTTTCATAAGTCAGTGATATATTACTGAATACCAAAAATTATGAAAATCTGAGACATCAAGTCTGAATCAGTGTGTTGATTTGACATGGAATGACCCATAAATAAAACGTTACTGTTCCGACGGATTAGCAAATCTTGTATTCTGCTGGTCTGTTATATATTTTAGTGGTCTCTGACAAGACCAGTGTTCATTTCGATCCCTGTCTAACATGATAGCGAATCCTTACAGTGAAGTTTTCTGACATGAGTGAACAGCAGAGAAGGACTCATTGGGACTTTGCTGCGAGAATTTATATCCTAATTTCAGAAGAAATGATTGACTCATTTATGGCAAACAGTCTTAAGATTTATAGAAGTGATTCATACAAGTACATTTCAGAAAAAAAAGAAGTTCTTCAGCCAGAATCAGTGTTTTTCAGAGTAGATTCAGTCATCGTACGAATAGAACAAAATGGAAAAATTCAATGATGCTGAATTTTTAAGCACAGAAAGTGGAGGTGTCCTCGGCTAAGTGGAGGTGTCCTCGGCCCATACCTCGGCACATACCTTCTCATTTGAACAGGTGGGGATTAAACTCCAAAAAAGCAGGCTCCAAATCATTTTATATTATTGTCTCATTGACTTCAAATGGAATGTTATTTAAAGAGGCTAAGAATTTTTAGTATTACTTTAAAGAGACTAACCATAGAAATTTAATTTATCAAAGAATTTACAGGTATTTTTAATAGTCTAATTATCAGAAACAAATTTGGTTACAGTCAGATAAAATTCTCATGGAATACATCCCTACTGAAGCTGTTGAGAAATGAGTTCCATTGTCATCGTCCAGTTTAAGTAAACTTTATCATAATGACATCACGGATACAAAAATACCTCGATAACCTAAAATATTTGCTCAAATATAGTTTACATGCTTATAAGAATGATTTCCGTTATTTTGTCATTGACTCTATCATCGGAACTTGAGCAAATTTATACGAGACCATTAGTGAAAAATATCTGAAAAGTTCCCCTCTCCCAACATTTTATTAAATATTTATCACGAGATTCAAATTTGAAGTGTCCAAGCTAAGCAATGTCATTTTTAGTAATAATATTTAGTTCTATACTCGGAGTGCTAATACAATAGACTCCGCTTAATATAAGCACGGTTAATGTTACCATTCGTTTAATATTATCAATAACCTCCAGTACCGAGCAGATGTATTCGAATGAACGCAAAAGTAATCGGTACATCGCTTAATGTTATAAAATTTTACGTCAGTTAATTAATTTTAGGTGAGAGATTCAAGGCGAATTTTGTGTTTCAGATATTTCGTACTGTAAAAATATTATCAAACTGAATTTTCTTGATTTTCATGGACGGTGGCAATTAACCCCCCCCCCCTTGCCTTAGTAACGTGTGGCTATGTTCATTATGTTAAAGTAAATATTTTCTGCTGAAATCGTCCTCTCCGCATCATTACAATTTGCCCCCCTTTTAAGTTTACATTTTTCGTTTATTATAATCAATCGGTTATAGTTATCAAAATCGATCGACCCGATGTGATCACAATAAGCGGCTTCTATGATGACAGAATCATGCTATAGGACCGTAGCTAGAAAACAAAATTCGGGGATGTCAAGTTGTATATTTCTATGAGGTAGTTTTCTTCAATTGGTTTCTAAAAATAGTTATTTACGAACTTTAAGGGTTTTTTTTTTTTTTTTGAAAGGGGGTATGTGTGTGTTCAACCCAACCCTCCTTTCGCTACGGCCTTGTTGCTAGGGCTTCTTACATTTGTGGGTGCCACGAACTCTCACTACATTTCTTATTTGGGGTCGCATACTAAATTTTCAATGTTAAAAAATAAACGTATAAGTACCTTCATTATTTTAGCTTAACACATCATAACATAAAAATAGCTCTCAAGTATACCTAGGGTCTAGGGAATTAATGAGTCCGCCCCAGAGACCTGGTGATTACACAGAAGAAAAAAAATAGAAAATGATTATTTTCGAAAGATAAATTTAAAAAATACTAATAAAATACGTTATATATAGCTGATAGTAATAGAACAATTGTTTCACTATCATTTATTTGCTCCAAGTTCTTATGCCATATTTTAATAAATATTTTATTCATCTACAAAAACATTCGCATCGTCTTTAAAAAACTATTTATAGGAAGTAATATTAAGTGGGCATTAATATATTTTTCTCATTTAAAAGTTTCAAAAAAGTAGTCATTATGTAGGTTTAATATATGTATATATAATGAACTTAAGCGTTGTCTGCAAATAACCTAACAGCCGGGGTCGATCCAGGATTTTCTTCCAGGGTCCTATTTTTGTGAAAAGGGTTCATTTTTGTGAATTTCAGTACTTAAATTTTGTGAATTTCAACGCTTATTTTTGTGAATTTTCATAGCAATTCTTAATAAAAGTAACTTTTTTGTGAAAATAATGGATAAAACAGATTAAAATGTTGGGTTAAATGCCAATGCATGGCCCGTTTTAATCGATTGTAATTGAGTGAAGGGGCCGTTTTAATCAACTGTAATTTTGTGATGGTGCCGTTTCAATCGACTGCAATTTTGTGATGGTGCCGTTTCAATCGATTGCAATTTTGTGAAAGGGTCACAAAACGGACCCAATTTTCGTCTGCATTGACCCCTGCTAACAGATAATATTCTTACAGGTTCCTGTGGTTGAGACGATTTGAAAATGAAAGTGGGCGATGCCTGAGGTGAAAGATCCCATCTAAATTTTTATTTGTATTCATTTGTCTCAACATCTGAAAGAGAAGGGAAGTATGAATGCTATTACCCTATGTGACAAGACCCAATGGAGAAAAGAGGGAAAATGCTGTACACAGAGTGTTTCATAACTGTATGCGAAAAATATGAATGGTACCAGAAGGAACCAAAGCGATTAAGAATCACGCACAAATGTGGAGTTGCAAATGTTCTATTCGTGTACCAATAATCCCTTTTCACTAGAGTGTGGAAGTATTCAACTCATAAGCTAATCCAATTCCATTCACCATCTTAGAATTTTACCAATGGAATGAAGTAGAATTTGTAAACTATGAGTTGCAGCCAGCTTCTTTCAGTAAATCAGGCATTAGGTTTTGAAAGTCAGCCGTCGGAGCGTTCACTCTAGCGATTGTTAACAGGTATATGAAGACGACGTTCCCGAAAGCCACATTTCTAAGTTATTCTGAATGGTCTTGCTTTCCCTTTAACATTTCTGAATAGTTTGGATCCACCCTTACGCATAAATGAGCGATGCTTTTCTTCATCACCCCACTGTTTAAGTACTCAACTTCAGTCTGCACAATAAAGTAATTCAATTCGCTCGTCGGATGACACTCCCGATTCAGTAGGGCTAACACTTCATTGCATCCAAAAATAAATAATATTGAACCAACCAAACAGTTGGTTGAAAGTTCCAGAAAGTCTAGTAATACGGGGTTATTCAGAATTCCCTCCTGGGTTTCGAAGCGTGCTAGTAAAAAATCTAAGACGAATACAGCAAAAATGTTGACTTTATTGGAGATGGGGATGGACGCGAGACGACTTTTTTTGCGAGACGAGACACCCATTTTTAGCATTACGATAGAGGGATTTTTGCGAGACGAGACAAAGCTTTTAGGCTATTTTGCGAGACGCGAGACTCCTATTTTTCGTCTCACGTCCATCCCTCATTGGAGAAAGAAATGTTGCAAGTTTCATTTCACAAAGTCCAATATGTGAACCTTTCGTGACAGCGACCGATTCATTCAGTTTTTGGGGGGTTGGGCAGTTTGTCGGGGAGGGGCATATATCCATTTTACGGAAGTAAAATAGGATTCTTTTACATTAATTTCTTTTTTCTCAATTGGGGTGGTAGCCCTCCCTCCCCTATAATCCGCCTTGTTTCGTGATGCGGCAGATATTAAGTCTGAAGTCAAATTCTTCCAAATGTTCACATGGACCAAGAGTTCACACATAAAACACCTGTAAGCTATGTAAATAAAACTTTAATTGTTTCTGTATTCTTTCAAATGTTCTTATTTGCTACATCAGTCTTAGTTTTTTACTATAGCTCTTCGAAACCCCGGAGGGATTTCTGAATAACAGTGTATTAGC
>JAWZYV010001790.1:0-15924 GCA_038373885.1 Cheiracanthium punctorium
ACTTAAAAATTGTTATCAAAGAATTCGGAAGAAAATAATTCAATAGCAATCAAGGATTGATTATAATTGATATAATTAATAATTTATTAGTAATAATCACTTTTAACTTTTTTTTCGTTTAAGTAGCCTCTCCTGAAAAATATTACATTACTTTAGGACAGGGGCGTTTTCATTTTGTGTTCTCCTTTCACTGGGGACCCAAGGTAGCTGCCCCGTCTGCCCTCGATTTTGTCAGGCTCTGAGTTTGACACTTAAAAAAAAAAAAACAGTATACCCTAAAAATGAGTACGGGTGTCGACATCCGGTGACACTACAAAGAATTGTCCTCCATCTTTAAATGAATATGTACTTTGTCTTGAAAATAATACAATAAATAAGTAATTCAATTATTTAGATAAAAAACTTATAAATTAATAATTTGATTTGCAAATTTTGTATATTTGTTTTGTAGTACAAGAACCGGAATCGATCATGTTTTAACAAAATAATGCAGTTTTGAATGCTCACAACCCAGCAAAAGGATAGACGGCCCTACATATTTAACGGACGCGTTCACTTACAAGGTCGTCTTTGATTCTCAGTCAGGTTCTTTAGCAAAGGCTCTATTTCTGATCAAATTAATGTTTAAAAACTGTTACAAAGGTTACAAAAGTTAGAAAGTATTATTGAAACTTTTCCAACTAATTTTAACAAAACTAATTAACTATTAATTTTAATCACAGTTATATATAACTAATATTTTACATTTTAAGAAATGAGTTTTAAATGATTTTAAACCAGTTTCCTTTAAAAAGTGATGCTGTTTTTTTTTTCAGCATTTAAAAATTTATTTAAAAACATTACAATTACACTAACATTTAATTTAAAGAAGATTTTTTAAAAATTGTTTTTGACTTATTAATACCATAATTTAGTTTTTAAAAAGGCATCTTTAAAATAAGAGTACCAATGTTTAAATTGAATATTTTCAAAAATAAAAATATTTATATATAAATATATATACTTATAAATGTTCCTTATTCTAAAATTTCTTATTTAAAAACCAAGAGCTAACAAGATAAATTACCATGAATCAGAATAAACTCTTGCCCTTATAAAAAGAAAACCAGTAATAATAAGCCATAGCTCAGCCTAGGTCTCCCCTCAATCCGATAGGGGCGCAGTAGCGTGTAGCAATTCAGTAGATTTGGAGGTTTGGGGGAGGGGGGTTAGTATGTTTTTATGGATTCTGGAGACTGAAAAAGACACCGATATATGATTATTTTCTATCATCCTACAAAGCTATAGGGGGGGGGCTCGAGCCCCAAAGCCCCCCTCCTTTCCAACGTCGTCAGTAAGAAATTGAGTTTATCAATACAAAATTACATCTCATACAACCCCCCGAAAAAATTTCGGGGTCCCCAAGCCAATTCTAGGTTCCAAAGCCCCCCCCCCTTTCCTACGTCGTCAGTAAGAAATTAAGTTTATCAATACAAAATTATATCTCATACAATCCCCCCGAAAAAATTTTCTGGCTACGCTCCTTGCCTCGTCGATTAGCATATAAAGACTGTGTTACATCATAAAACGATTAAAAGTAGATTACTATTAAAAGTAGCGTTTTTTCCGGCGGCGTTTTTTCCGGTGGCGTTTTTTCCATGTGGCGTTTTTTCCGGCGGCGTTTTTTCCGGCGGCGTTTTTTCCAGCGGCGTTTTTTCCGCTCACCGTATATGTGAATAAAATGGTAAATTCACAATGAAAATAGTATTGATTTGGATTTGTTGTATTTAGACAAACCTGTTCAGGGGTTATCTACCTAGGGTGGGATGCCTAATGGGAGTACTTAAGGGGTTTTAACATTCTAAAGTGTATTTACGTTACATCTGGAGAAAACCTCCCAAAACTCCAGACCGTTAGATCGACAGCTGCTCATTGCATTTGAAACTGGGTCCATCACACTTCAGCTATCTTCCAATGTTTAGCTGTCTGTCCCGCTCGGCCATTGGTCGGCTCAATGAAAATAGGGATATTTAGAAACAGATTTTACCAATCAATCAAATAAAACTGTAAGTAGGAATTTCTTTATAACTCGGAGAGTACTATTTTATTAAATCGTATTTTTGTAAATAAAATATTAAGTCTGTTAGAAAATCTAATCAATCAAGAACTCGATTTTTTTTAAACTTCAGAAATGCATCAAGTAAAAGCAATCAGAAATTTTTAAGCTTCTATTTTGAGCATTCTCAATTTCTAGATTCACAATTAATTCATACACATCATTCAAATAAAAACTGTCGAAAAGTTTCACGGATCGGGGATGGTACTTTAAAAATTTGTAAAACTGCGCTTGAATGAAAACTATTAATTTGATAAATTTTAAAAATAAATAAATTTCATACGTGAAGAAATTTCTATCTTAGAGAATACTGAATTCACAAATACCAATATTTAACAAATACGCAATATAAAGTATAATGTTTCCTTTGCGAAATACTGTTTTGCTTAACGAAAAATTTCATTTTTTTCATTACTTTTACATTCTAGAAAAAAATACTGACTTAGAAAAACAGTTTAAAAACGAACGAAAAGAAAAGACCTTTGCTTTTACTAATTTTTTACCATCTGAACTGGACTTTCACAGTTTTTACAGAGCATATGTGTTAAGCTGTGGTGATCTGGCTACAGATACTATATTTAAACGTTGTATATTCAAAATATTCAAACTACTTAAAAGATATGCGGGCCTTTACAGATTTAACATGCATACTCGCCGTGTATGAATAAAGGGTAGTTTTCGATCAGCTTCAATTCGACACTTGCTGTCCGGGTCCACATTCCCATCAATTGCCTTATTTTTTACGTTCCATATTAATGTTAAATAAATAAACTCATAAAAGTTAAAAGGTAAAACTTAGCTCTGTTAAAGTTCATCAAAACAAAGCAATCATTTTACAAATGTACATATTTGGGGCTGGGGGAGAAAGAAAAAAAAAAGCAAGAAAAGAAAGGTGTAAAAGTGCATTTAAAAGTACATTTCGTTTTTGAGGTTCTATAAGTCTTGCTGAAGAAATTGTAGTTATAGTTTATAAGTAAAGCAGTTAAGCTGTGAAGGGGATGTACAAATACCTACAATCAATAGGGAAGGTGGTTATGGACAAATGTAGACAAATGTTGTCTTTGCCCTACCAGGACAATCCACAAAGAACTTGCATGTGTTAACAGTAGTCTCCTTCCATTCCACCCTCTCTTTCTCTAAATAAAAAGAAAACCATTCATGCCTTCACTTTATGTGAAGCCATTCATGCCTTCACTTGCATTTAAACAATGGTGCATTTTCTTAATTGTTTCCATGGATATTTTTTCATGGACGTTTTTTCCACAAATATTTTTTCCAATAGACGTTTTTTCCATGGTGGTTTTTCCATGGATGTATTTTTCCTACAACCTATATATGAATACATTGGGTTATGGTTTTGTTTTATTTTCTTTAGATGTTCCTTTTTGCGTTATTAATATTCAAATAATTGTATATTTTAAGAGAATATTAGAAACTCAAACATTTTTCACATTTTAATTACAATTAAAGTTGGCTTCTGAAAACTGAACTACTTATAGACAGGCGGCCAAGACTAACCACAGAGGAAGACCTAGGATGAAGATCGAAGGGGGGAATTTTCAGAATGGGACAAAGCGTGGTGTAAAGTAAAGATGTGGACACAACCGGCGTCTAGCGACCAGAGTGATTAATGACCTTAGCGGTGCCTCTCGCGTCCAAAGAACGCGTTTGTTAAAAGTGGTTTGCTACTCGCGAAAGCGGCGGGAGGGGACGTCCAAATCTGATGGACGCTCGGCGATCGCCGCTGGCCGTCCAAATGTGGTGGACGCTCGGCGATCGCCGCTTGCCCTGGAGAATTCCTGAACGCACGAAAGAAATTCACACCATCCAACGTACCTTGGATTTTAACGAATTCACATTAAATGAGTACTAATAAGTAGTTATTTATTGTGAATGGAGAATATAAGTACTAATTAATGCTTGATTAAACAGAACTTAGCAGTCGCATATTTTCATAAATCACATTTTTTTTTTCATAATTATATACTCAACGATACAAAAGAATAAAAAAATATATTTACATGTTACAAAAGTATATACTGTTTGCTATTACACATATGCATTGAATGAGATATGAAAAATATCAAAGTACATTTTGTACGTTCTTTTTTCCAAACAAATAAGGTTTAATTCATCATTAAGTATTAATTTTGTATTTAAAGGGACTTTGTACCTGAAATATACTAAAAAACGAATTTTCAATTGTGTCTAGAAATGCCCTGTGATTATTTATTGTGTTTAGGTAAGCAAATTTTTTAAAAACATCCTATTTTACTTTTTGTTTCTTGATTCAATCCAGTGCCGCAACCTGGGTTTATGAGTTCCAGGGGCGAGAGTGAATCTAGGGGCCCTTTTCATGTTATATTTGGTAAAAACGAAAATAAATTAGCAAGTTTCATACATTTGTATGTACTCAAAGTCAGAATTAAACGCTTTTAGATAATAACAGATATAACATGTAAGTATGTAGTCAATACAAAAAAAAAAAATAAATAATAATAATAAAAAAATAAATAAAAATAAAATTCAAAAGAAAAGAAATAAAGGAAGAAAAAAAGAGGTATGAAAAATAGTTAGATGGATTTTGAGGCCCCCTACGTGTAGGGGTCTGGGCATTAGCCCCGCTATGCCGCTTTGCACTGATTCAATCATTATGTACCTCTCGGCCTAGATCCTTCGTGCAGATAATTTTCCGTAATTTCCCAATAACAATATCAATCATTTTGTAAAAAATATAATACTTAGAATCAGGGGCGTAGCCAAGGGGGGGGGGGTAGTCTGTTTTTACTCTTGGTACACAAATTGAAATAAACTAACAGCACCATGGTCTCCAAAAAATTCACGATGGTTCTTCATAAGCTGCTTTACGCACTACAATAACGAAAATGCAGTGGAGTTTGTGAAATTTTCAGAAAAAATTCTTATTAAGAATTTTTCATGAAACATTCATAATTTCATGAAATGTTTCGAATTTTTTTTTTGAGTGTATGTAGTACAGCTTGTTAAGTGACAGTTTCAAAATTTTGAAAATTTCAGTGTGCGAAGCGTTTTCAGCTTAAAACGAAGAATGCCTGCAAAACAACCGTTTTTCAGAAAGTGGACGCAGAAAAATGCCGCGCGCTCGCGCGCCTGCAGGAAACCACACTTTCGCGACAGCGGTGGACAGACAGTTTTTCACAGATGTCACCTCGGGCACTTTTTCGCGGTTGTCAAAGGCGAGCGCTGGACGCTGCCGCTCGCAGGAAACCCGGGCTTAACTTTGTCCCTTTTTTAAGTTCAAAGACGGAATTCTTTTTTTTTTCTTTTTTTTTGGGGGGGGGGGAGAGAAATTAAAAATAATCTATTTTTTCTTCACGATGAATTTAAAAAAACTTTTTTTAAATTGCTTTCTTTCCTTCTAAATAGTAATTAATTATTCAAAAATCATATAACAAATGAAATGAAAGTTGAACAGGCTAATAAAATTGTGTCAGTTGGCACTGATTATTGAATTTCCAAAGCTAGCTATGTATTTATCAATCATTACATATTAAATATTTTTCCTAGATTTCAACTTTTATTTTAATTTGAAGTGAGTCATTTGTAAAGAAAATGTTAAACCTTATGCTTCTTACTTCTTTTTTTCCTTTTCTCTATGCTCCCCTTCCCCCCCCCCCCCGAACTAATAAAGAGGATTAAATAAAACATTAATTTTTCTTCTTCATCATTAGTCATTTGCATGACCTTGCATAACCCTTTGAGGCGCAACCCTTTCCCAATGCTGAAAAAAGAGCAGCCGTTGCCATCGCTCGACTTAATGACCAGCAAGATGGCGGACGATCGGAACGTTCATCGCGTGCCACAGATCTAGAGACCCTTTTTTGAAGCAGCTGACTGTGCGCGGGCACAGCCTGTATATCCATAAGCTCTTCAGAATTAATATAGGACGAAAATAATTTATACCTTTTTGTAGGTTTTTATCATTAAACCCCATCTTATTTTTGTAACCAGGGCGGCCCGACACGGTAAGCTTCGCATCGGGGCGCCGGCTTCGAAGGGGCGTCATTTCGAACTCAAAAACTAAGTAGAGCATAAAAGGACCTTAGGGCCGCTCCTGTTTGTAACCATCTTATTTTTAAATTCCTTTCAGAATCTAGGAGATTTCAGTGCCAAGGAAGCCAGCGAGAAACAGGATTCTCTCCGAACAAGATTTATTAAGATGGCGAACAAACTTGTCGGCTAGTATTTAAGAATCTCCTTTTGATAGTTTTCTTTTTCCTTTTCACAAATATAGAAAACTTGGTAAACACGGCAGGGGATTTTCTAATTACTCTGTTTATTGAAAATTCAACAATGTGCTTTCATCTTTCATTTAATTGTTGGTAGATAAGGGTTTATTACCAATAAACTCAGGTTCAACGATACATTCGATAACAACATCTTCTAATAAACAAGTTCAGGCGCATTTAGGTTTGGAATAAAATATTTAAGACAATGAACTTGGATAAAGGTGAAAGATTTTATCTCAAATAGATACTGTTATGTAAATTTTAGTAAAATATCAACAGGGACTTATTGGATCACTGAAACTGCCCTGGCGTTTTGACCAGTTTGGCCCCCAACGCATGTCCGTGTAAGTTAACGGAACAAGTGCTCGTTCTTCCTTTATTTATTGTGTGGTGTTGGGGGAATGGAGTCCACAGGCTATCAAACATATTATTAATAATATACCAATGAAAAAAGTCTGTGGAATTACACGTCTTAAAAAATATTCAAGTGTAAAGTGTAAGTTAAATTTCCTCTCATAATAACGCGAAAAACAAATTAGTTTATGAAAATTATACAGCTCGAAAGAAATCTGAGGTGCTTGCTTTTATTACAAATTGATTGAAGCATTTTCTACGAAGAGTGGTACTTCATTTACTAATCAGAATTAAGAATTTTTCTTTTCACACTTTAATACTTTTTTCTTTTTTAATAAAAATGTTTAGCCTTTCAAAAAGCTGACCAATATTGCGTGAAACGAACCTAAAATAATAATAATAATGAATAAATACTTTTAAAAAATCGACCGATCCCAATTTGGTTTCAGTAGAATGTAAATATGAACGGAATTTAAATCTTAAATTCTAAGGGATTTCCAACTTACAAGTGCTGGTGGGCCAAAATCTAAAACATCTGTCAGTGGCAGGTCGTAGATCGTAATTGCCAACTTTCATTAAGTTACACAGAACAAATCAGGTACTGAATTTGCAAATCAAATTAGAATTGCGCATTTTAACATTTTTAATTACATATTTAAAAAAATTCCATTCCAAACTAAAATGTGCTTGATATCAAAGTAAAACTATTTAACTTTGATATCAAGCACATAGTTACTTACAATTTACATGACATCTTTAAATTACAAAAGGAATTAGAGAATTCAACGTAGATGAGGTTACGGCCGTAAAAAGTGGCGAAGACAGGGAAGTGGAAGGCGAAATAGAACGCAAGTGGACACACTCATTTTCATAGAAACCGAACAAAATCAAATTTATTGTTGCATTTGAACTGCATTTGAAACCGATTTGGATTTTACAAAAACAAGTTTCCTTAATAAGAGTATCTAATGATGCCGCAAATTGTTTTCCGAGAAATGTTCACGGGCCGCAAAAATAACCCCTGGTCTGAAGTGAAGAGCCTACATCTTCAACTTAATGTTCAATTTACTTGAGTGAACAGGTTGAAGTAAATTGAACATTAAGACAGTGAAAAAGACATACCGGAAGTGATTCCCTCTCTGTCTCCATCGATGCCGCCTACCATAGATCCTTGAATAATTCATCGTGATCAAACGGCAGCACTCAGAAAAGGAGTCTCTGTCGTTGCATGTTTGCGAAGAAGGAAGTGACCTGTCTTAACTATTTGTTACGTTGTGGCGTTAAACTTCATTTCATTTATTGACGTTAAGAGTTTATAGTATTTAATAACATGTATTAATTTAATATATGTTATTGAAGACAGGCTGAAACAGAATGTATTTTAAACGCATTTTAAGCAATGATTTCCCAAATAACTTAACCTTGGAATTTTTTGTGTGCTCTTTCAAAGATGCAATTAAGCTTAGTAAACCCTTTTGAATCAGTTACATGGTATAATACATATTAGAGATCTTCCCGGAGCCGGTACCCGGTCCGCTGATATTATATATATATAAGTTTAGACACTTCTAAACGAAAAACACATTTTTGCCTCGGGCATCCAGCTTGTGGAGGTTCCGTTGTACTGGACTTGGACACACTAGGGCGAACAAAACATGAAGACGGGGGAAAAGGATGAATGGTGCAATGTGTGAGCAGACACATGCAGACCAGCTGTGCCCCCAGGAGATAAAAGGTTTCTTCGTGGCCGGTTCGTTCGACCTAAAAAATAAGTGAAACAGAGAGCAGGGGGTATCGCGATTAGAAAAATAAAGAATCTATTTCTTTTTATTCCTTGATGATTTAAAAAATTAATTTAATCAAATTAATTGAAAATGTAAAAAAGAGTTTAAAAAGTGAGAACATTTTCTAAAACTGTTAACTAATTAACAAGATTTAATTTCATTAATTAACAAGATTTAATTTCATTAAATCCACAATAGAGAACTTCTTATCTTCAACTATACAGCTTTATCGCTGATGAAATTATTTTTGCTTTATAACCTAAATACATAAAAATATTACTAAAAATAAAAATAAAAAAAGTTTAGATTCATTACTGGTCAATTTGATTAATAATCATTATATTATATTCATTAAATCATT
The DNA here is from genome assembly GCA_038373885.1 of Cheiracanthium punctorium. Classification (NCBI taxonomy): domain Eukaryota; kingdom Metazoa; phylum Arthropoda; class Arachnida; order Araneae; family Cheiracanthiidae; genus Cheiracanthium; species Cheiracanthium punctorium. The sequence goes on from JAWZYV010001790.1 coordinate 8,863, forward strand.
GGGATTAAAATTATATATTATATTTAATTTTACAATAATTCATTACAGTCGAAATTTTTTGAGCGTCGAACGTTATTTTCACTGTAATAGTACAGCATAAATATGGTCAGTTGGAAATTTTTGAGTTTCCGAAGTACTTATAAGTACACTTATTAGTATATTAGTACTTATTTGTATTAGGGTGTAAAAACACGTAATTGGCGAAAATTTTGGACTTCAAGAGTTTCTCTACTTTTAGAAAGTATAATCGAACACGCACAAAATTTTTGAGCTTCAGCTTTAGCTCGTCATAAATGTGTGAATCAAGTACAATAGACAGTCGAAAATTTCAAAAATATTAATTTCAGTATCACTCACACGTTTCCAATGATGAAATTCAATTGCATAGTACCACTGCTTCGTGAAAGAGTTGACCATTTCCATAATCACGCCAATATTCGTGAAACTTGAATTATTTAACTATTAGAGAACATTACTTTTAGACAGATTTAAAGCACCCTTTTTATTTCAACCGTTTTATTAATTTCTTACATTTAGTTTTAAATGAAATGCAGGAAAATGTGTGTATAATGTAATAGTTGTACAAGAAAGTCATGTGGTGTTCACATCAGATATATGTTAGAGATGAGTTCGGGCTCATTTTTTGAAGCCCGAGCCCTAGCTCTATCAAAATTTATTAAGTAGTTGTAGATTTTCAGCATTTTCGAGAATAAGAAAATATATTTTCAAGAGGGGGGTGGGGGTTACATAAATTTCACCCCGTCCCGAATTTTAGTGTGTACAACGTTTTAAGTATGAATAGTCAAAACAGTTCATAGAATAATTCATAACAGCTTTAATATTAAATTTTAATCAAGCAAATGAAAGTAGTAAGGACAAAAATTTCAAAAACTAGTTCAAATAAATGCAACAATTTGGGATTTTTTTAAGAAAGTGGTGGATAAAAAAAATGTCACGCATGCTGGTGAAATATTGGATTGTCCATCGGGTCGATCCTATATTTCTTTTTCTGATAGCTTTTTCTTTTTATGAATTTGAAATGTACTTGATATTCTGGAAATGCGCATGAACTCAGTGATTTGGTTAGTGTTTGGCCTTACATAAATTTTGTGTCTTAAATGAAAGATTTTTTTAATTTGTTAACTATAAGCAATTTCAGCTATGTATGATTATGAATGTTCGGCTTTTATTTGAACGAGTTATTTTGTACTTTTCCTCTGAGAGTGGGGGAATTTCTGTCACTCAAATCAGGATATCAGGTCTTATAAATTTGTCATTTTGAATGAAGCTTCATATTTAATTTATTACCAAAGTTTGCTCTTAGAAAGCTTAAAATCTCATAAATACCGTAGTAAACTCACTAAGACAGAAAAGAACAATTTAAACTTAGCAGATAATGCAATAAAAATGTTACGGAAAGATATAGACATACACAAAGTTATTTTGTGAACTTTAACTTTTCTTAACCTATATGAACAAGTAGCTGAGTTACTGAAATAGTAAAGCTTTAATATGCACTGTACTAAGTACTTTAATATGCAAACGTACTAAGCACTGAATAGTACGTTTTACATTTTTTTAGAACTTATAAATCCTGGACTAGCGAAGCATTTATTTTCTATAATATTGTGAAGATTTGCGTCACTGTTTTAATTCGAGTAAATTCTATATAACCAGACTATTTTGTTTTAGCAAATCTAAATCCACAGAGAATGTTAATCCATAGATTCTCCTTTATCATAATCCCAAATATCAATGTGAATTTTGAAAAATTTTCTTTTTTCAAAGGGGTGTTGAGAAAAAGAAGAATGGGGCAACTATTCCTGATCGTTCGTTAATTATTCACGATTGTAATACACATTCACTTAAGTTTTCTCTCTCTTCTAGATGTACGCATATTTTTGAACATCATGCACGACTGGGCATAATAGAATATTTCAGATTTAAAACCCGTTCGTGAGAATTTATTTATAAATAATTAAATATATAAATATTTATAAATAAATAATAATTAAATAAAATTTAAGAGAAGGTACTGTACCTTAAACAAAGGACCCAACTCAAAAAATTTATAATGCCGCCCCACCGCTTACGTTCTCTTCTTTACTATCTCAGAGAAACGAGTACTTTATAACCTTATATATTTTCAAGATAGTTACACAACTTTAAAAATACAAGTAGATTTTTTTCCAAAATTTTGATTAAATTTTGTAAAAATTTACAATTTTACTTTTTCTTTTTGAAGATTTACACTTCATAATGCACCACATTAAGCGGTCAATCAACCTAAACTACAGGCGTCTAATTTTTTTCAAAATTTTGAATAAATTTTCAGATTTTTTTGAAAACTGAAAATTTTCTTTGAGCATCACGTAAAGATGTCTCGAGCGATTGGAATGAAATTCTGTGCGATGACAGATACTGGCTGAAATTAGAATACAGGCATCGATTTCTTTTTCAAAATTTTGATTAGATTTTTTTTGCAATTTTGCTAAACTTTTTAGTCACGCATCCCTTAAAAAACGCTACAATAAATGAAATGGCATTTAGTGAGAAGATAAGAGGTTACAAACTTAAATAATAGGTTTTGAAAAGTTTCAAAATGTTGATAAATTTTATAATTTGGGAAATATTCCGATTTTATATTCTCTTTTTCCCCCTTCAATTTCATGAATGTGGTTACGAGGAGTCCTATGCGGAATGTACGTTTCTACAAGGAGTCCTCTGTTGAATGTATGTGTTTACAACAATGATGATTAAAAAACAATATGCGTTTTTTTAATACTGAAATAAGTTTAAAAAAAAATAAAAATTATGTTTGCCTTTGAGGCTTTCTAAAGTGTACTCTCTCTCTTAAAGAATATTCAAATGAAATGAAATTGTCCAAAATTGTAATTACTGGCTAAAATTAAAATGCAGACATCGAATTTTTTCAAAATTTTGATTGGAGATTTTACAATTTTTTATTAATATTATTATTCGTGCATCACTTAAAATTGACTGCAAAGAATGAAATGACATTTCGTAAGATGAAAAACTCCTACACAACTTAAACAACAGGAATGCAATTTTTCTAAAATTCTGATTTAAATTTTGAAATTTTAGGAAATTTTAGGATTTTATATTATTACTGTTATTATTTTCGCCATATAAAGCGAACTTTTACTGATCTATTAAATTGTTAACTGCAGTTTGGTCAAATTCATTAGACAAATTTCTGTAATTCATTGAAAATTTCAGTGGAAGATCAGCCAGTAGCTTTCCTTGTTCAAAATATCATTAGTCTTGTTTGTATTTGTGTGTTTTACGGTACCGATGCACTGGGACGTTATGCCTTTGTCGAATGTGTGTGTTTATGAAATGTATGTGTTTATGAAGTCCTCTATTGAATGTGTGTGTTGCTGTTTGTGCGTGTTTATGAAGTCCTCTATTGAATGTGTGTGTTGTGCGTTTATGAAGTCCTCTATTGAAGGTGTGTGTATTTGAAGTCCTCTATTTAATGTATGTGTTTATGAAGTCCTCTATTGAATGTGTGTGTTGCGTGTTTATGAAGTCCTCTATTGAATGTGTGTGTTTATGAAGTCCTCTATTGAATGTGTGTGTTTATGAAGTCCTCTATTTAATGTGTGTGTTTATGAAGTCCTTCATTGAATGTGTGTGTTTATGAAGTCCTCTATTGAATGTGTGTGTTTATGAAGTCCTCTATTGAATGTGTGTGTTTTTGAAGTCCTCTAATGAATGTGTGTGTTGTGTGTTTATGAAGTCCTCTAATGAATGTGTGTGTTGTGTGTTTATGAAGTCCTCTATTGAATGTGTGTGTTGTGTGTTTATGAAGTCCTCTAATGAATGTGTGTGTTGTGTGTTTATGAAGTCCTCTATTGAATGTGTGTGTTTATGAAGTCCTCTGTTGAAGGTGTGTGTGCTTATGAAGTCCTTTGTTGAATGTGTGTGTTCACGTAATTCTCTATTGAATGTATGCGTTACCGAAACTGGGCCGACGATTTTTTCTGAGGGGCTCTAAGTATCTGATCCTTCATGTACATAAGGTGGGAAAGCAAGGTCCGATTAAGACACTCGGGGACCTCAGTCCTATTTCTTTTTTCTACTTCAGAAATACAGAAATTTCTACTTCAAACACTTTTTTACTGTACACTAATTGTTTTGCAGCTGAGGAAGGGCAGAATATCTGTTCTACCCGAAACGTCTACTGCGTACGCATTATATTTGCCGTGTGTTCTTAACAGAGTTTTGTTAGCTCAAATTTAAGTATTCTTTGGGGTATTTTTTACTTAAGCCCTTATTTTTTCGTTTCATCTGCTGCAATATCTTAGAGGAATGAAAAGAGGTATGAACGGAACTTAGCGTTGAGCATTTTTTCTCACTTTTTTATTCAAAATATATTATGTGATTAGTTTGCTTATTATAAAAATCTTTAAAACCTAAAATTACGAACGCGAGAATTAGTGCGATCACTCTTTTCGCCAGTGCTTTACGCTGACCCTATTATAAATACCTAATTTGTCTCTACAAATCCTTTTTGAACTAATGTGTTTAAGAGTGCTCTTCTTAAATGCAGAAGTGTAGCAAGGCCGCGTTTTTTTTTTTTTTTTTTTTTTTTTTTTTTTTTTTTTTTTAAGTGGGGGGGAGGGTATAGAAGCATATAAACTATTTAAATGCAAAATATATTTTTGAAAGGAATTTTAAAAATCAATTATTTTCAAAACAAATTTGGCAGTTTTGGCACATGAACCTTTTAAGTGTAAAAATAGCGAAGTTTTCTTCATTTCTGAAAAGGAAGTTTTAAAAATGAATTATTTTCGTGGGTAGGGGGGCACGAGCATAATGACACTCTTCCCTCACCGACGGTAACTTCATGTGTGATTGAAAACGTATATGAAGATCTCATTTAAGTTAGTTCATATTGAAGTACTCAGTTGACTGTGTGTGTTTTCAAGTCCACGCCCAAGTCCGCGGTTGATTGAGTGTACATCACACAGTGTGTATCAAAAGTCCTCGCTTGTAAGTATTTTCAAAAAAAAAAATTAAAAAATAAAATTTTATTTCAAAATGACGTTTTACTTTCCTCTAGAACACGTTCCCCCCCCCCATTTTTAAATTTATATTGTTGATGAAGACCTCATTTAAATGTGATATTTAATGGTCCTCAGTTGACTGTGTGTTTTTTCAAGGCCACGCCCAAGTCCACGGTTGATTGTCCATAAGAAGACTTGTATAACACACAGTGTGTATCACAAGTCCTCGTTTGCAGGCATTTGCAAAAAAAATTAAAATTTAAAAAAATAATTTCAAAATTATGTTTTACTAACCGCTAGAACACATTCGCCACCATTTTTTAATTTTTATTGTTATATTTTAAGAAGTCCTCGGTTTGATTGTAAAAATATGCAGTCCTCGATTTCCACAAAAGGAGAGACTGTGTGTGTGCGTGTGTGTGTACATATCTTGTAACTTTTTAGAACCGTGATTTACACATTTTTATCTACTTTCCTAAATCATGTTATAATTTACCTTCCTACGTATTTCTTTCTTTCTTTTTAAATACGCTCAAGAGACTAAAATGACTTTTTTCTTTTGAAAGCTTACCAGGAAAAATTCCGCTGAAAATATAATCACTTGTTCTTTATTGAATTTTTTCTGATTGGCAAATATCATCTGCCGATTCACATACACCCGGAAAAGAAAATTAAAAAAAAAAATGTTTGCATGCACTGGAAATATTTTTCGCCATTTGAAATCGGGTATCCAAGCATGTAACGAATTCCTATCGTTTGCAAAGGTATAGTGAGTACATACAGACATAACGGTTGACGCGATCGTGTCTGGATTTCTGGAAATCAGCCAATCTTGTCTTATGGTCAAAAAGATAGTTCCGAAAGTCTTGATAAGTTAATAAAAAATGCTTTCTAGTTACGGTTATTGTATGCACACATGCTGTATCAAATTCTTTTTGTACGTTTGCTTAACTGGGGTCATCGAGGTTTTATTTCCATATAGCTCAATAATTGTCACCCTGTGTCATCAATGCAAGAAGGGAGTGCATAGAAAAAATGAAAATTTCGCGAATAACTGAAAAGCCTCTCCAGAAAACTCTTTTGCGATTTCTACGTACGGTAGGTACGTCACTGATTCGGACCGCATCACATCTCCAGGTATTACAGTGCTTCTCCATCGGCGATCCAACCACCTTTTTCTATCCTTTTAGTATGTTGTCACGCATAGGTTGTTTACATATGGCTGGGTGCAGCTGGCAGAGGTCCAAAACTCTTCCCCGACTCTGAACTCAGCTGTTAAGCCGGCGAGAGGAATAAAATATTTGGGATAGGAGACATTCTTTTGGGGGAGATAAAAAGAGTGCACAGGTATGAAACGATTGAGTTGTTCCGCATTAGCCACATTTCGGTGGCTCGCTTCCACTGAGGTCTTCCAAGTGATAAAAAATAAATTATTTAACCCAACAATGCATGAGCTTTTAACCCTTTAACGCGCAGTGTTCCCGCTCTGGGAACACCAAGCTCTAACGTTTTGACTGTTGCCAGTCATGAAGAATAGATTTGATTTCCTATAAAAATAGTTGCGTGTGACATGGCTCCACGAGAATCCTTTTCTTTTTAGCATGTCACTTACCGTAGAAAAATTGTCACGATTACTTTTAACAGCACTGACATCTGCTGAAAAATGGAAGAATGCGAGAACAGCTGGATAGATTGCCCAATGCTGAAAAAAAGGGCAGCCGTTGCCATCGCTCGACTTAACTACCAGCAAGATGGCGGAGCACAGCCAGCTGTCGTTAAAAAAGGGTTTCTAGATCTGTGGCACGCGATGAACGTTTCGATCGTCCGCCATCTTGCTGGTAGTTAAGTCGAGCGATGGCAACGGCTGCCCTTTTTTCAGCATTGGGAAAGGGTTGCGCTTCAAAGGGTTAAAATGGGCTGTAAATGAAACTGTAACTTCAGGCTAGGAAAAATATTTTAAGAAAACTCAGCATGAAATTTACGAGAAAAATTAGGAAAAATGTTCAAATTAGAAAAGTTGGAATGGCCA
>JAWZYV010001791.1:0-14912 GCA_038373885.1 Cheiracanthium punctorium
CTTATAGGGTTGCTAGTAACAGCGTTAGTAGTAAATGTCAGTGTCCTACGTTGGCCACTTATGGCAATTTATCGCTAAACTTGGATTAAAAAAAAAATAAGTTCTCGAAACTGAACTCAGCTTGACTATATTTCCGATATTTGATGAGAAATTGCCAAACCCTACTACTTTACAATGGGAATTTTCAAAAAGATGCCAAATTTGCAGTATATAACAGATATCGGATTGCATTTTGTTTCATGCATTATTCAATGCGCAGTAAATTAATTTTAGTGAATTGAGCCAACCTTAGAAGAGCAGATATCTCTCCTGAAAATTGCAAAACTGAACTGTTCTACAATAGAAATAATTTATCGGTATGGTAAAATGTAATTAGCACTACAGTTCTATTAAAATCGAGAAGGTTTTTTTTGTTTATCGGTAACATAACTTGTATACAAGATTTCAAATGTGCAATTGTCAAATGTGTTTACTAGATAAATTGAAGGGAGGGAGAGAGTAAAATATTGAGAGTCGCGAAGGTTTGCAATTTTTGATAATTTATTGCCAAGTTTGGTGCCAAAACTGTCACGCGCGTCAATTTATTACAAAGGAAGCGTATAGTTAGAATATTCCTGGCGAAGTCTGTAAAATAGTTTTAATAGGTTATGCTAATATAGATTGCAATTCCGAAGAAGTGTTTTATGGAACAAGGAAGACAAATACTGTACACTCGTAGATTATGATACACTTTCCAAATGGTATTTATGAAGGTGAAGTATAGTTAGAATATGCCTGACAAAGGTGTCTATACAGTTTTGGTAATCGACTTTAATATAGATTTCGATTCCTAAGATGTTTTTTATGGAACAAGGAAGAAAAATACAGCACACTCATGAATCATGATACACTTTCCAACTTCGTGTAATAATTAAAAAAATAAGGACGACACAGGTATTATGATACGCTGTTAATCTATAGCACTTTAGTGCGTATTTAAAATATGGAAGTGTTTCGGATTTTTTTAAGTGTTTTCATTTAAAATAAATGTATAATTTCGGTTTCTATGAATGTATAAGCTGCACAGTTTCCGTTCATATGTTTAGGTGCTAAAATGCAAGATAAAAATACAATCATTTCAAAATCATGAATTTATAATGTACGTTAGGGTGGAGCGAAAAACACTTTTTCTCGAAATTCACATTGCCCGAGTCATTAAATGGTGTGAAACTGATAAGAACAAATTGTCTCCAAATTTCAGCTTAAAATATTGTCTTCAGGTTACACACCTCAAGCGAATATATTTCCAGTGTCTTTTTCAATCTTTTATGAATTTCAATTGAAATAATTACGTTTAATTAATTAATTGAATATTTAATACTCCGATACACCTGCTCTGTCAAGAACAACGGCTAGTTCGGGCATTGGGTCTGTCTTGGAGATTTAGGGAATCTCATCGCCAGTCGTCTTCCGATATTTGGCTTTCTGACTCACTGAATTGTCATTCTTTTCTGAGGTATATTCCATTTCTGAATCAGAACCCAAGTCGACGTTTGCTTCTAAATCTGCGATTTCCAGCACTGACATGTGATAATAACTCATTAATGAAGCTATTTAATAATTAATTAAAACGTAACTAATTATTCAATCAATTAATTAAACATTATTATTTAAAAATAAGCTAGAAATAGATTCGTTTGAGTTGTGGAACCTGGGGATGACACTATTTTGAGCTGAAAATTGGAAACAATTTGTTCTTGGAAATTTCGCGCCATTTAATGACTCGGCCAATGTAAGTTTCGAAATAGTTTTTTTTTTCGCTCCACCCTAATGGACGTGCACTAATCATCCAGTGTGTTTCGATGAAGTCGCAACATACAGGAACAGTTGTTTAAGATGTGATCTTAAGGCACTGAGAGCATCGTCCTGTTGTAAATTACGTGACACGGGTATGCTTCTAAAAGATGGTAATAGCGATAGTTGACGTACTTTAAAAGTAGCATTTTTTGAGCAAAATAACCTAGGAAACTTAATTATCACAAACTATTTCAGGAGGCAAAAAAGAAAATCGTTTGATAAGACTAAGGTTTCTATAATCCTAGCTGAATCATTAGATTTTTCTTTTTCCTCAGACCTCGTAAATTGAATATAGTACGATTTGCAGAAGCCTTTTATGTTGTTAAAATCTTATGAAAATGGGAGATAAACAGCAATTGTAATTGCTCTAATTTACAAAACCAATTTAGATTGTATACATTTCCATTAGAAAATGAAAATAAAAATTAATGTAATAAATTTCAAGAGGAAAAAACCCACTAAATTCTCGTTACCGATTTTATCTAATTTCTTGAAATCGGACTTTGATATGTAACTGCTCGGTTGGCGGGTTCTGTGCGTTAAGCCCCTCCAACAAGAATATCATATCACTCTCCATTTCAGGTAATAACTGTTCGAAAACAAGCTGCTGTCTCCTGGCGTAAATAGTCGTAACTCAACCTCCATCGCAGGGGCTGGCTGCTCATACTAGAATCTTATTCTAAGTGTCGTAATAGGCTTCTTTATTTTTTGGTAAATATGCTGTTAAATGTGACTCCACCACTGAAATAGCTTTAACTATCAAATTGGCGCTGTAGGTCCATAAGCGTAAAACAAGAGTGGATAAATTGCCTCCCCAAAAAATAATTCAAGAAGATTCAGATATCACATATTTGAAAACATTTTCCACAAAAGAAGACATCCTCCCCCAATGTTACATGGCAGTTTATGCCAATGGTTGTGTGGTTGTAGCAGAACATTGCTGGTTATGATCACCTTCTGATACTAGTTCTGGAATATTCTTATATTTCGAGTCCTCCCCCCCCCCCCGAAATATTCCCGATTTCTTTTTTCTTCATGTGATTTCGTTTTGTAATGTCCCGAACTCAAGCTGAAAATTACTTTTTATCTTCAAAAGTTGTCTGAATTCTATTAAAACATTTCGGAATTTTTGACAGCATGCACTCCAATGAAAATGACTCCATTCGTATTGTAGCAGACAGACTGGAAAAAGTGAAGGATATTGATTTTCCATGTTTCATTTGTCTTCATTGGCATAATTGAATTATATTAACAAATCACACAACAACGGTATGAAACACATGAGCAAGGAGTCCACCGGCGACTAAAACGGCGACTTTTGCTACTAATTTAAAGAAAGCGTCTTGAGCGACTTTTTTTTTTTAAATAAAAATGCCACTTTCATACTATTTAAGTTTTTGGCTACTTGTACCTTATTCCAGGCGACTTTGAAAATCAGATTTCGGTTTTCCCTCAACTTCCCATTCTTTTCTAAGTTGCGACTAGTCGTCCATCCAACATTCTAATCCGGTTTATATATATATATTAGGGTGTCCCAAAAAAATGAAAGTCGTTATTTTTTTTCGCATACCCTCTTATTTTTTTCCTTTTATGTCAAAACAATTGTAAATAAAGTTTCATGTAATTTTAACAACGGCAACCCGTGCCGACTTGCATCTGAACGCGTTAGTCAGTACATGTGTATACTTAAACAAGCGAACGCTGAAGACGCGCGTCTGTAGCGGAGCGCCCTCCACCTACAAATGGTAAAAATAAAACAAAACGGAAAAGACAGATTTTGGATTGCTTCGATAGTGACAACGGGCTATTCGTGAAACGTATCAGTGTTAGTTTACACAGGACAGAGTACGTCTACATATCAATGTGCTTATTCTAATCTGTTTTGTTAATAAATGTTTGTATAGTTTTTAATCAGCGAACAGAGCATGGCAGTGGACTTACGTAGTTCTAAAAAAAGGATATTTTTTTATTGGGGAACATAAAGCATAAAATAAAGGGTTGAAAACTTCCGTTGAATGTGCAAGTTCTCTCGATTTTGTTTTACAATATTCGAGAAGTGAATTTAACTGTTAATGAAAGTGCAAATCTCGCTATTCGCGAATGTACTATCTTTTGGGAAAAGGCACGCATACCTACAAAATCGTTGCCGAATTGTGTAAGGAAGCTTGTAAATATGAATGAAGTTTGGAGAGACTTACAAAGAATTTCAAAGAAATCACAAGGCGTATTCAAGGGGTGACAACAAGAATTTTTAAGTAATTCAGACAATTTGTTCGATATTGCACATGCTGATGCACTTAAATTAATGAAAATATAGGAAGATAGGATGTTCTTGCAGCGCCAAAGAAAGCCGGGCCGACTCGGTCATTTAGAAGGAGTGGACAAAAAACTGGCCAAAAAAGAGGAAAGGGCACGACTTCGAAATGTCAAAGAAGGTGAAACAAATATCTTCGACATCATTGCAAGACGATTCCTCTTCGAATTCTAATGAAAATATGGATTTAGAAGATTTCCCAACACCAGTCGAAAGCTCAGAACCTGGGACAAGTAAATCTGTAATGAGGAAAGATTTCATTACTCCAAAGTTAGTTGCTGCATTAGACAGGTATCAGTTAAGTATACGAGATTCTGTGAGCTACTGTTGATGCACTTGGACTTAACATTGACGAATTTCCAATAAGTAAGTCTTCAATTCAAAGGATCGGAACAGAAAAACGGAAGGAACGCGCAGAAAACATAAAAACGGAAGGAACGCACAGAAAACATAAAAATTGATTTCCAAAACGAAGTACTGGATGTAGTGACCTTACATTGGGACGACAAACTCTTACCTGCTTTCAGTGCTTTAAAATTTAAAGAAGAACGCTTGCCCATACTTATTTCATATAGACTCAAAGAACACACATTGCTGTGCCAAAACTGGAAAATTCTACAGGCAAAGAACAGTCGCAGGCTATTTGGCAGGCGGCCTTAGATTGGAATCTCGAAGAAAAAGTCCAAATTCTCTGTTTGATACTACAGCTTCGAATACAGGTCGTTTTAATGGCGCTTGCGCGCTTCTAGAGCAAAAATTTGATAGGAAAATGCTTTTTTCGCTTGCAGTCATCATGTATACGAACTGAGGCTGTATTCGAAGTAAAAATTAAACAAGGGACAACAAGCCCCGATATCCTTTTCTATAAAAAGCTCAAAGAGAATTGGAAGAACATCGATACCGCTAAAATGCAATGCTATAGAGATACAGTGGAATCGTTCCTAACTGTATCCGAACTTGAAAATTTGCTTGTCTTACCGGACTGAACTTAAAACTGATATGGCCAGAGAAGACTATCGGGGCTTGATTGAACTTTCTATCGTATTTTTAGCTGGAGATGCAGGGGAAAAAAAGTGAGACCTCCGGGTGCCATGCACCAAGCTAGATGGATGGCCCGAGCGATTTACTCCCTAAAACTATTGTTATTTAGTTTTCAGATGAAATTAAACACAAAGGATAGGAAAGCATTGTTAGACGTCTGCTTGTTTATCGTGACAATGTACGTTAAACCATGGCTTCAATGCATTTTGGCAGTTAAAGCACCTTACAAAGGTTTGTGTTTTTTGAAATCTTTGGAATCTTACGAAAATGTGGATGAAAATATCTCGAAAGCTACTTTACTAAAATTTCCCCAGCATTTATCGTATTTGACTGATGAAATAGCAATACTAACACTTTTTGATGATGATGTGGACGAAGAAACAAAATTTAAAATGGTGGCAAATCTACATAGAGAAAATTTCTTGGCCCCTGAGAAGAAATACATTCCATCGAAGGACAAACTTCGTGTTCCATTGTATGGTGAGTCTGATATATTGATTGTGTAGTTTTTATTTAGTTATTTATATATATCACGCAATTGATACCTGTTATTTTGATTTATTTTTCACAGAAAAAAGCATCGATGATTTTATATCTGTCTGTATTCGAAGATAAAATCGTTGTTCGTCATTATTTCCTAGACTCAAAATTGATGACAGTTTTCTCAATGAGAGTCCCTCTTCATGGAATAATAACGCTACGTTTCTAGATGCTAAAAAAACAATATCAATGCTTAGAGCAGTGAACAATACAGCTGAAAGAGCGGTAAAAATGATGCAGGACTTTTATGGTTTAATAACGGTTTAGGAGGAACAAAGACTATTTTTGCTACGTTGTGTACAAGAACACACGAAAATCTATCATGATTGTAAAAAACAAACGTTGAAACGAAAGTATGTATCATGTTTCTTTTACTATAATATGCTTCTTTTGCTATAATATAAATATTTGCTTTGACTAAAATGGTGTCTTACGTACCAAAGAAACGTGCATTTCACAATCTTTCCATAGTATTCTCCATACAAGATTTTACGTTCAACTTTGACCTAAAGTCGGCACGGGTTACCGTTATCGTATTGCAATAATACTTTGTATTTATGTTACTGAGATGAAATAGAAAAAAAATAGAGGGTATGCGTATTCGATTTCGAAAAAAAAAATTTTTCCATTGCATCTTGGGACACCCTAATATATATATTATAGCATTAAAAAAATTACTATACTCTGTTACATAACGCATGAAGTCTTTAAACTTATCACTTTATTCATGCTTTCTTAAATGAAGCTAAACGACGTATGTTTATTTCTATACAAAATCATGTAAAAATGCAACTATTTTGACCACTAAAATTACGGAAATGCTAAACTGGCGACTTTATGTCAGTAAGACTACTAATGAAACGATTTCTGCCTCCTGATATTGGTAGACACCGTTGATTAAAAATCAATCGGTCAAGAATGTAATCTTACCGCCTATGCGGTGTAGTGGCACACCTTGGGTACGGGTAAGATTACCCGCTTGGGCTTAGGTGTTAGATTGTCCTTCCCTTCATAGGGGTAAAGATAGCCGTTCACTGGCTGTCCCTATAATGAAATGTCCAGTAGTTTGGGTTTCTTAGCAGCCCTCCTCGATCAATAAGTGTCCGCTCATTGGGGGGGGGGGGGGGGGGGGGGGGGGGAGAATGCAATCTACAATAAGTGTTCAATTTTTTTCAATGTAAACGGCCAACTACATCGTGGTAACAATACATCCCTATTTCATTAATAAAGTAGCCGTTACTGCTCATGCGCAGCTAGTTTCAGCTGCCTGTCATCCACGGTCGAATGGCGTATTCAGCTTGGTATTCAGAAGCTTCTTCGTGGAGGGCTCAAAGCTTGAATGCCAACTCCGAATGGAATGAAATATGTAATCATTATCAGAAAACCCATTTTGTCTAGTGTAATCCCTACTAGCAATTTTGATCGGGCCATCATCGGCTGGCTACGTGGCCGGTGGTAGCCCGAGCAAAATTGCTAGTAGGGATTATCTTTCTCTGTTTCCCCTTTTTACGCTCTGAATAAAAGGTAAAACAACTTGCAACAGAAAAACGTGCAGAACTTTGATTTGTACTGGTTAAGCAAAATCAAAACACTCCTTTTCCTAACCAGGCGTACAACGAGGAACCCTCGCGCATATTTGATACAGTTTTTAAGTTTAAATCAAGACAATTCCAACAACTTAAAGATAAAATCCTCTTTTGTTGTTCCACAGTGGTCCGGTCGCAAAACTCTTATTAACGTAAAAACACGGATATGTAGCAGCATCCGGCTTGGGAGGGTGATCGCCTTTCTCGACTCGACTGGACTGCTGAGGAACCGCATACGCTAATGGGGGGGCTGGTGCACGTAAAATCCGTCGTGGCTCTAATGTCCACCATGTTCAAACGATATCTTTTTAACGGTGCCGATTTCAGGTGGAGGTTGGTCCCTCATCTTGAACTATTTCGAAATGAGAAACCAACAAGCACATATACTACCTCCTCGGGATGGATGTTGGGGCAATGGCCCGTGTTTCCAGGGATAGTGCAACCGTCTATCCATGGACACGAGAACAACCTCTTTCCTCATCGATATTTCATGTATTTCGTGCTGCGAGCTTCATGGAAAATAAATTACTGGTCAAGTAAGAGACGTGAAAGTAAACTTTTATTAATGAGTTTTTTTTCCTTTGCCTTAAGCGGAAAGAAAAAAACAAAATTATTTTTTTTTTTGTCCCTTGAGGCGGAAAACATACTTGAGTGGAAACTCATGAATCTTGCAACCGGAATTCTTTGGCAAGAGATGTTTTTACCACTCAGGTCTGCAACTCACGCCAACTTCTGGTTGTTTGACTGTTGCGACGCAGTCAACAACGTCCCTATTTGACTTAGTGAAAGTTTTTACACAGCACGGTCCGAGAATAAGGCATGCTGAAATGTATCGAATTATTCAGATGGGTCCCACTTTTACCTTTAGATTTTTTAATTAATTGTTTAAAACGTATAAAGGGGTTTCTCACAAAACGGAACAAAATAAGATTGATGATTTTGCATCATTTGTGTCACTTTTTTAGAGGAAATATTTTTTTCTTTTTAGTTCTTTTGATCCAAAATGTTATACTTGATGCTTAATAAAAAGAAAAAATCTGTCTTGGATATTCTTCACTTTGGCGTTTTCTGTAGCACTTATGTGACAGAAATGACGAATATGATTGGGGGACAGTCACCAAAATGACAAAAACGCATTTTTACGGCTCCAGAAATGTAGAAGAAAGTATGATTACCCAATAGGTCTTGTTTTTTATAAAAATTACATCTTCAGCTTCATGAAAATCTTTTAAAACTCGAAAAAATAGTTTTTAGAAAACTGGCAGGGATTAGTTTTGTCCCCTTTTTTAAGAATCGCCCATAAAGTATAAAAAATAAAATGCAGAGGCCACATGGCTTTGCTTTGAGGATAAAAAAAAAAGCTTGGTTTTGAGTAAGCATTGCAAAATGCGGCCATAAATGCGCTTTAGTTAATAGTTGGTCTGGTAAAATGTGTATGTATGCGTTAAGAATGCAAATTAATCATTAAATGTTACAGAAATATCACTTTAAAATAACTACATTAATATCTAATATTCACAACTCTCTGTCCATGCTTTAAAATAATTAAATAACTAATTTTAAAAAAAAACTAGGAAAATATCACTTTTATAGCAATGATTGCTTAAGAAACAATGATTAAATGAGTGAATAAACAAAAAAGTAGTTATGTACTAAATTTACAAGACCTTTTCAATATACAACGGCACACAAAAAACTGCAATTTTATGTTGAGCTGTTGCTCATTCCCTTGGTTTAGGTGGGTTGAGGCTCCCAAACCAAGCCCATAAGATCATTTTGCTTCAATAAGTCGTGAACAGTCCCTACCTCATTCAAGAGTTGCAACACAGAGTAGGTCATCTCTATTGAATAGAGGCGGCCCTGCACAGAGGGACCAGTACATTCCATTATATGAGGAGACGCTGAGGAATGACGAAAGATCCATGTCTTCTCATTCCCATTGAAGTTTTATGTGACTAGTCCTGGATAAAGCCCTTTTACATTTCCCTACATAATCTAACTGATCATTTTAACTGTAATTTATCATAGGAGATTTATGCTAGAAATATAAGGTTGTAACGAAAGTTTTCCGCCAGATTTGCTTGAGTCAGCTCACGCGGTACCGAGCGATTGACCTTATATGTCAAGTTTATGCGATGCCTAGCGCGATTAATGGAGATGGCTCTAAAGTCTAACTCTTTTAGCTAGCTCTCGAGTGGATGAATATTTTAACTCCTACAAATTCTCGTAGACGGGCCTCATCAGCATTAGTACGGAGGCCAGAGCGCTCTGCTTCTTAAATGTCCTAGTCCTCGTTTTTGAAATTTCGGTACCAAATCTTCACAGTGTCGTATGATACAACAGTAGTACCTTAAGCTGTACACATGATTCGGTGTCATTGTGTAGTTGACTTTTTGCAACAGAACTGAGAGTAAATAATGGTTCAATCTGGTAGCGTGATAGTTCCATTTCAGACACCTTATATTTAATCATAACGATATTGTTTGACAGATTTCACAACGCAGTGCTCTAGAACAAGTCTTTTTCTTTCAAATAACAAAAATCGTTTAACAAAATATTGGCAAAGACACCAACGCGGACTGTTTGTGCAGACAATACTTGCAGTGGCGGAAAACTTTCGTTACAACCTAATAATGTACAATACATATTATGATAAGTTGTCAGAGCTAGGTTTTGAGACAACTGGACTGGCTTCTCCTGTAACCAACCCAGTAGCACAAAGCCATTACTGTTGCATGCTCCAATTTGTGCCGATCCCTTCTGCGATTAAAAAAAAATCCGAAATCACGGACAAGAATATTTTAAATATATATATACTACCTGCAGTGCCCGTTCTTCGCACGGAAAGAAGCAGGCACTTTTCTGGCACCCGTTATTGAAAGAAGTTTTATTCAATTGGGACAGACTACTCCTGATTGGAACAGACTACTCCCTGACTATTTTACTCCTGTGACGTTATATACGCTTAGAAAAAAGAATCAAAATTCACTCCTACGGACTGGAAATCGAGACAAACTTGTACCAGTTTCAAATCCTCCGGATTCATCCTAAGCTCATCAGGAGTGAAATTTAGCTCCTTTTTTTTTTAACCCGTAACTGGAGACGGGAGTCAAAATGACTCCACGTTGCTCATTGGCTCTGATTATCACGTGGTTTTTTGTTCTTGAATGCAACCATCTCCCCAGTACCTTCAAGTAGTTCTTTTATCAGTATGTTGGCAGAAGTCCAAGTTTAAACAAGTGCGTAAAACCGAGTTACTTTTTTTCAAAGTTTTCGTTGCTATTTATGGAGTCACATTGACTCTACGTCTCTGAAACTGTGATTGAAAATAATATATAACACACCAGTTAATTTCTGCGAATTTCTCATTCCGATACACTTCCTTTGTCTAGAATAACATATTGTTTAAAAGAAAATGGATAATGCTCAACCAGGACCTTCTAGCAAAAAAATTCGGCCATGTGATCCAGATTTTGATAAAACTATAATGCAATGGTTTGAAGAATGCGAAGTGTCGGAAGATGATTCTGAAATTAGCGATGCCGAAACGATTATAAGCGATCATGAAGAAGAAAGTGAAGAAAATTCGGACATAGATTCAGAAGAAGAGGAAGACGAAATGGTTGACATGGAAAATTATTTCTATGGGAAAGGAAAAAATAGATACAAGTGGTCAAAGAAGTCGTTAGTGAGTTCACATTCCCGTACACCTCAGCACAATATTGTTTTGAAGCTGCCTGGAATTCGTCCTAATTTTCAAAGGTTATCTTTGACTGAAAATGAAGCTTGGACCTATATTTTCTCGACCGACATGTTGCTTATGATCGTGAAATATACAAATCTAAAACTTGCTGCAATTAGGCAAAAGTATAAAGATCAAGAGAAGTCAGATTTGCGTGATTTGGATACAGTGGAATTACGTGGCTTTATGGGTCTACTATTTTACACTGCTGCTTTTAAATCAAACTATGAGGATATCCGTTCACTGTTTGGAACAGATGGCACAGGGCGAGACACTTTCCGGTGCATTATGAACGTGAAACGTTTTGCAGTTCTACTCCAATGCTTGAGATTTGATGACCCAAATACGAGAGAAAAACGATTAAGGGAAAATCCAGTGGCATTAATATCGGAGATTTTCGAAAAATTAATCACAAACTCTCAGTCAGCTTACAGCATTGGCACTTCAGCATGTGTCGATGAGATGCTCGTTAGTTTTAGAGGAAGGAGTAAATTCAAGATGTATACGCCCAATAAGCCTTGTAAACATGGACTGAAAATCATGGCTTTAACTGATGCTAGAAACAATTACTTCTTCAATGGCTACATATATTGCGGTAAAAATTCTGATGGTATGACACTTTCAGAAGAAGATAAAATGTTGCAAAAACCAACACAGGCAGTTGTGCGCTTGTCTGCTTGTATTGCAGGCACAAACAGGAATATAACAGCAGACAATTGGTTTTCATCGGTTGAGCTTGTAAAAGTTTTGAAGGGAAAAAAATTAACCTATGTTGGAACATTAAAGAAAAACAAACCAGAGATTTTAAGAATTCCTTCCAAACAGAAGCAGAAAAGTAGGGAGTTCAGTTTACGGCTTTTCGAAAGATTTAACGTTGGTTTCACATGTTCCTAAAAAAGGTAAGCTGTATTGCTTGTGTTGTCTATGCACTCATCAATATCCCAAGATACAGACATCAATAAGCCGGAAATTATCAGTTTTTATAACAATACGAAAGCTGGTGTTGATTCCTTAGATGAAAAATGTGTCACATATTGTACCGGTCGGGGAACAAGAAGGTGGCCAATGACTATATTTTTTCGTCTTATGGATATAAGTGCAGTTAACGCATTTATTATTTACCAGGCTACACGAGACTATGAAAAAAAGTCAAGGCTAGATTTTATGAAGAATCTTGCAAAGCAACTAGCAAGTGAAGAGTTAGAAAGGAGGTTAACAAATACCCGTCTTCGACAGGAAGTTAGATTTTCTATTACGAAAATACTTCGTAAAGGAGAGGAAAATGTACAAGTAGGTAACAGCGGAAAATTACCTGCAAGAAAATATTGTACTGTTTGCCCCAAAAAATTGAAAAGGAAAACATCTACTTTATGCCATTATTGTAAACACCCAGTATGTGGACAATGTTCCGCAGCCGTATGCCCCAGCTGCATTTAAAAGATGTAAAAAGCAAGAAATAAAAAATATTCTTAAGGTAATATTTAAAAATATTGTATTCTTCATTTTTGTTTAACCCAATTATAACCAATAGTATTATTCCATGACATCTAAACGATAAGTACTCATTAAAAGGCTGTTCATAGTTTTTCTTATAGGATCTGTCTAACATTTAATATCATAACATTTAACATTTTTAATATTGATATTGTTAATATTTCTGGTAACTACATGATTTCCAGCATATATTGCATTGTCAAAACAAATTCAAATACTATTTTAAAAAGAGAAAAAAGAAAAAAAAACAATGGAGTCTTTCTGACTCCATGTCTCTAACCGCGTAAGGAAATTCATGTCTCCAGTTACGGGTTAAGCGTGTACATTTGCATCAAAATAGCTGACCTGAAAGTGAGTTTATCACGTTAAGTTTCAGTCTGTTTCTGTGCTGCTTAGCTCAGATTTGCACGCATGGATCAAAAAGAATCGTTTCAAGTAATCCGGCATCAGGGGCGCTTACTATGTGCTAGGGTGTTTTACGATCTGCGCATGTAAAAAGCATTCTCCTAGCAGTAAAGTAATGTTAGTCTGCAATAATGAAAAGTAAGATCAATACATTTATTTATTGTCCGCCCACCTAAAATAAATAATTTCATATTCTATTTTTTATTTTATGGTTACCGTTATATACTTTTAACTATCATACAAAATGTCATACCTAGCGTTCTTAGACTGAGAAAAAAAAAAAAAAAAAAAGTATATTTGAAACATATAACAAAATTAACTTACAGGCGCTTTAAAAGCACTCGTACTTCGAATGTAAATCTTGAAATTTTGCGGTTTTTTTTTTTTCCGCGTTCAGTTTGTTAGAAGCAGGAAATATCGGAATCATTATGAGAGCTTTAGTTCCTTATCCTTGAAATAGAAGTCAAAGCCAGTTGTGGAGGCAGTTGTACAACGGGCGCTAGAAAAACATTTGATGAAAGTATGTCTGCACTCATTATATTTCATCTTCGCCTACCTAAAATAAATAAGTTCATATTCAATTTTTATTACATACTTAAATCGAATTTCATGCTCTTCTGGAAACGTGCGGAAACTTGCCGCATTCAATCGATTTCGGGTTGTGTTCACAGCCCCTCTTATATCAATACTTCAAGCAGACGATTATTTTTAATGAAACAAAATTAAACTATGTTATCTGGAAAAACTATTTTAAACGAATTGAAATCTCAATTTTTCCCTTCAAAGTCTGGTGACCGTAATGATGACGTCATTGTCACTCGAAACAGATAAATTTGTCGAGCAAATGATTCACCCTTTTTACTATTGGTAACAAAATAGAGCTGAAGATTGCATAAAAATGAGGAAACGGGTGGATTTTCAGATTTATAAAGTAGCGCAGATTGTTTTTACTTTCCGAACATGTACCATGTAAGGAAAGTATTGTATAATCATGAAAAAATTCGACTTCGAGATTTTGGTGTTTTTACACGTCTTGAGGGCTTCTGAAACCATTTATGCTATTTTTACGACATGTATGTATGTATGTATGTGTGTGTGTATGTGTGTTTGTGTGTATGTGAGTGAACACGATAGCTCCTGAACGGAGCATTCGATTGAGCTCAAATTGGATATATATGTCATAAACCACCGTCGCAAGACTGGTATTGATTTGGGTGTGTATAGGACTTATAGTTTTCCTACAGGGCTACGACAAAGATTTCTTTTACATTATGGCCTATGGGGGGGAATTTCTTGAAAGTGCGCTAGCGTTTAAACGGTAGATTCGATGGAGCTCAAATTGGGTATACATGTTATAAACCACCGTTGCAAGACCGTTATTGATTTGGGTGTGTATAGGACTTATAGTTTTTCTACAGGGCTACGACAAAGATTTCTTTTACATGATGGCCTATGGGGGGAATTTCTTGAAAGTGCGCTAGCGTTTAAACGGTAGATTCGATTGTGCTCAAATTGGGTATACATGTTATAAACCACCATCCTAAGACCGGTATTGATTTTGGTGTGTATAGGACTTATAGTTCTCCTAAAGGGCTACGACAAAACTTTCTTTTATGTTATGGCATAATGGCATATGGGGAGAAATTCTTGAAAGTGCGCAAGCGTTTAAACGGTGCATTCGATTGAGTTTCAATTTGGTATATATGTTTGAATGATTCATCGATTAAAATTTATTTAAGTGCTTGGTCATGATCTTAATCGTAAGTGTTCGGAAAGTCGAGTGGAGTTTTTTCCATTTGTATACATAATTGTGAAAAATTCCCAGCGGATCGCACAAACGATGTAGATATTATTACGCTTTTTGCGCCTTTTAATCTTTTTGAACTTTTTAATATCCTTGGAGTTATGGCGGTAAAAGTTTTATCTTGGAATGGTTGCCCCGGAATTATTAGGG
>JAWZYV010001792.1:0-15358 GCA_038373885.1 Cheiracanthium punctorium
ATTCGAATCAACCAATAATTCAGCAAAAAAAGAAAGTGAAAATTAGACTATGGTTTTTGAACATTTTTGCCCAAACTATAGATTTATGTATTTAATGCAATGTATTTAAAAATAATAATTTGATATTTTTTCATCAATATAGATCAAATATGCAATTGACTGGAGCATTAAATGATTGAATTCAATCACCAACGATTTGTATGACAATTTTTATCTCAGTCTAGTCAGGCCGTCTAAATATCGCAACTTTAAAATCTCGCAAAGCATACCTAGGTGAGTTCTTTGTGGACTTATAAACCAATTACACTTTAAAATATTCTTTTAATTTAGACTTTTTTTGTACTATTTACTTTCTAATAAAAATGATCACGTTTATACGATAATTAGAGAAACAAAACTGTTTCAAAGGTTTAGACTTCACTACAAAAAATGCCATTTTTTCTAATTATCTTTTTGAACATAATATTGAATGATTATTCTTCCTTTAATACATTGTTATTTAGAGATAAATTTCGTTTGCAAAACATGTCAAACAAATTATTCAGGAAAGTCACGTTTCACTGTTAAGTAAACTTTAATAAAGCTTATTTTCTCGAAGAAATTGAGAAATAAGAGATCATGTCAAAGGAATTGCGTAGAAAGAACTTTTAATTTGTTATTTTATTTCAGATTTTACGAGTTAAAAATAAATCGCCTATTATGGGCATAAAAGCAAACAAGAATATTTCAAATTATTTATTTCCTTTGGTTCTCTGTTTTCTCAAAATGAATTTTTTCTTGAATAAACATTGACTTTAATCATCTGTAATCCTGATGTTAATGATCATTTCTTTCATATTAAATATTGCGTTGTGTTTATTTCAATATAAATATGGTTAATGGGTTACTTTTTTTTTTACAGAATGCAAGAAATTTTAAAATGTATTAATTTTGCGGTTCTACTCTAGAATGCTATGGAACTATTTGGCTCGGTTATAAAAATGACGTTATTGTCTCAGTAGCTTTTAAAGTAATATACACCGAAGAGCCAAAACATTATGACCAACCACTCAATAACGCGTTGAGCTGCCGTTGGTCTTCAAAACAGCTGCGATCACACATAGTCAAGATATTGGAACAGGGTGATGATTGAGCTCTGAGCTGACGACCATCAACATGATGAAGATCATAATGTTTCGGCTCGTCAATGTATACAATAAGATGAATGCTGCTGCTCTTTTCTATTAGAGTTTCCGCAAACGAGCCAAATTAAATCATAGTGAAACTTTTTAAGTAAACTGAATTTTTTGTAAGTAGATTTGCTATTTCTGTTATATAGTAACTGCACTTCTTTATATATATATAGAATAAAAATGTTCTCTTGCATCAGTACTCTATACCTCTTGATTCAACATTTAATAGCATTTAATAATCAAAAAAATTTCCAAAACCTTTTCAAACCAATAATTGCAATCCAAATTGAATTTCAAAAATGGTATAGGGTTGAATAAAATGCATAGGTATTTCTTTTTGATTAAAATTATTTCATATTTGTTTTTAAATTATACTTCTATCTTCACTCATTATTTGGACATTTATAGGGTATGGTGGGTAAAATGGGTATAAAAACAGGCATTTTTGTTTTCATTGGCTGTTTTCTATTACTTATACTGTTAATTTTTTTTTAAATTTTTGTATTACATTATGCAATGCGTTTATCCACTTTACACCTGAAAAGATATGATATAGTTATGTTTGTTTTAAGTGAAGCGGTATTAACATTTATTAAGAACTGCTTTTTCAATAAAGTTAGGGTAAAACGTTTAAAAAAGCCCCCCCCCCTCAAAAAAAAATTATGAAATTTTCTTTATTTCCTATCATGACATACAGATTTCTTTCAAATTTAAAAATTGAATGCCCAGGACTGCTAGACTTAAGTTCTCAATAAACATTGTATTCCGATACCTCAGTATTGCAAGATATAGGTACGCAAAATGTGTAGGTACTTCTTTTTGATCAAAAACGTAAATATTTTCTTTTTGAATTATTTTTCTGTAAGCCTAATTGCATACTCATTTTATCCCATTACACTAAAACAGAAATAGAAATAAAAATATTTTTGAAATTTCTTACTTTTTTCCTGAAACTTCAGACTTTTTCTAAATTGAAAACAAAAACAGAACTTCTCAAATTTTCAGGAATGTATTAGTTCATGGATGGTTTTTGGAAATGCAAGAAAAGAACATGAATTCAAGCAAACGCTAATATTATGTTTAAAAGTGAAACTACTAAAATTTGAATGAGCATAAATCTGCAACTATTCCCTGAAAATAATAGTCTAAGGAAAAAATATCACTTAAGGGCACTTTATTGATATTTTTTATCGAAAAGAAATACATACCTCATAATATCCTAGTCAGTAAAATGTTTATTGGTTTCATTTGGAAACACGATATTAGTCTTTATCTTCTTATTGAAAACATGTATTTTTCTTATGTTTGCATGCATAACCATTGAAGGAACTAATATATTTCCTGGAGATTTGAGAAGTCCTATTTTGAATTTTGAAAAGGTCTAGACAGCTTACTGTTAGAAAAATAATGACTATTTTAATGATTTCTTTTCTTTTCTATTTTTGTTTTAGTGAAATGAGGTGAAATGGGAAGTCTACAGTTTAGTTGATAATTTGCTTCCAAATGTAATTAATAATTTTTTTAATCAGTATAATTTTTGCCAACAAATGACTGAAAATACAGGCTAAAAAAGAAGAAACATTTGGAAGCATGCTACTTATATTTTCTAAAAAGAAGAAACCTATACCTACTCATTTTACAATGATTTCGGAAGTGACAGTGTTTGTCTAAAACCCAAGTCCGAGAATTCTGGTCATTCTATAATAAAATTTTAAAAATATGTAAGTCATGATCAGAAAAAAAAAATTGAAATTTAATGAATTAATCATTCATATTATAAAATTAAATTCATATTATATCCTTAAATTTGAATAATACGTAAGTCATGATTGAAGAAAATGAAATTTTATTAAGTATATTCAATTTCTTAAGGCCATTATATCCTGAAATTTGATTAATATGTACGTCATGATCGAAAATAATGAGAAGTTTGATAGATTTTATTCATTTTTTTCTATTTAAAATTTTTTTAATCTATTGTTCATTTTACTATCACCTTTCTGGAAAAGTCACATCTTATTTAAGTTTAAAAGGTGATGAGTGCTTTGCACAAAGCAGCAAAGAAAAGTCTACTGTTCTAAATTTTCAGTAATAGAAAACAGCTTATGAATTCTAAAAATGCCTGTTTTTGCATGCATTTTATTTCTCCGCGTTATCCCATACTCCAGAGTGCTTTACGAGTTTTAAGCGACGGGTATTGCTAATTCTGAATGAATTGAAGAATAATATTTAGCTTCAGAAATGCTCTTTTAAATGTCTCCTATCACTAAGTTGAAGTGTGTTCCGAATAAACAAATGAATCTCGAGCATTTAATCTAAAATAATAGTGTTTCTTTTTGTGTGTTTAACCCATTTAAAACACTTTTAAATTAATTTCAAGGTTTATCATTTCGATACTTAAATTTTGGAGTTCCTTACTTTGTTATACCTCTTCTCATAATCACATTTACCCATGAATTTCCTTTTCATTGAATTATGTACCATGTAACAACTCAGTATCGAGCCAATTGTACCTAAACAATAAAATGTAAATAAATATTTTTGTTTGCCAGAAATGACTCGTTTTTCTTTTGCATCTTTTTTTACTTATTTTTATAAAGTTTTCGCTTGGCCAATGAATTGCCTACGACAGTGCAGTATCTATAAGAAATGACTTATTCCAATTGAAGTTTCAACAATGTAAAAGTTCCCGTTTTTTAATCTATTCGTAATGAAATAAGATCAATTCTAAAGAGTTAATTATCTGTTTGGATTTAATATGGAAGAACCTATATAAAATGAGACAGAAATATCGTTATGCACTAAGGTTAAAAACTTCCACAATAAATATTTCTTTTGTGAAGTGTCTACTGTGGTTGTCGTGTCCATGGATAGACCATTGCAGTATCCACGATGGATTTTATGTGCACCCACTCCCATGAGCGTACTCGGTCCCACAGCAGTCCAGCCGTGAGAGGATTTCACCCTCCCGAGCACTGGCCAAGCCGGATGCTGCTTCACTTTCCGTGTTCTTACGGGAAAGGCGTTTAGTGACCAGACCACTGCAGTACTGAAGTTCCTTTAGTAAAGATGTATTTTTAATTTTTACGCATCACACATCTATTAAATGGATCAATGTGATAACGATCAAAGAATGAATCTTCGAATGTTCAAAATAAACACTATTTAGATATTTATAAAACAACGATTCAAATTTACAGAGCAAAACTAAGCCGCACTTATTAATGTACTGTTTATTCTTTCCCGTTACTTTCAAAAATTCAATTATTTCTCCTCTGAGAACGACAGTGCATAGAATAAATTTTCACCATTCAATAGATTTTCGTAACATATAAGTGCATATAAATCTTCGCCTCTATGAAAACCCAAACACACATGAAATAATCTTCCACCATTTAAAGAAAAATCCAATAAAACTTTAAGTGCAATATTTAGGGTTTTTATGGTCCATTAACTTTAAATGGCATGACTGAGCTTTTTCGTTTGTCACTTCTGCAGTATTGAGATTTAAGAATGGAGTTGGGTTGAGCTGTAAAAACATAAAAAGAACCAGACGGTATTTTTCTTAAACTTCGAAGAATAATTCAACGCATTCATTCTTTAACTGCAAGGCAACGAGACTAAAAACAATTGAACTACATCACTACCAAGGTGTTTGGTTTAACTTTCGGCTGTCATTTTAATCAATCTTTCGTCGGAATTTTTCTAAAGACTTTTTAAAAGATTATTTTAAATAGCCAAGAAAAGTAAATGATGCAAATGCCTAAAGCATAATACATGCTCAGACACGTTCTCACTGCGTTCTGCATCGATTTCCACCTAATTTCGCATGACGCAAACTCACAGAACTACGTAAACTCTTCCGCCTCAATTCCTATATTTTCACGAACTTTGAATACGTACGCGGTTTAAATATTTACAAAACAGTTTTAAATCTACATATTTCTGATAACGCTGTATCCTCCACACCAAAAGCGAAAATCTGCAATGTAATACCTAAATCCATTTTCTAGATCTTCAAGCAATGCTGTATGCTATGGAAAGCCCCAAATCTAAATTCCGAAATAGTTTACGAGAAAATTCACCACCCGTATTTCGTGTATTTATTATTTATTCTGAGATAACGAATGAGGCGTTCATACATACAGGGAGTCCCAAGAAGGTGGTGGCACGCTTTAATTCTTTATCAGTTAGAGATATGTGGGCAGTGTCAGTAGAAAAAATTATCAAACTAAGAAAAAAAATCTGGAGTGACTCCACTCGACTTTCCGAACACTTACGATTAAGATCATGACCAAGCATTTAAATAAATTTTAATCGATGAATCATTCAAACATATATACCAAATTGAAGCTCGATCGAATGTACCGTTTAAACGCTAGCGCACTTTCAAGAATTTCTCCCCATAGGCCATAATGTAAAAGAAATCTTTATTTTATCCCTGTAGAAAAACTGCAAGTCCTATACACACCAAAATCAATACAGGTCTTGCGACGGTGGTTTATAACATGTATACCCAATTTGAGCTCAATCGAATGTACCGTTTAAACGCTAGCGCACTTTCCAGAATTTTCCTCCATAGGCCATAATGTAAAAGAAATCTTTGTCGTAGCCCTGTAGAAAAACTGTAAGTCCTATACACACCCAAATCAATACCGGTCTTGCGACGGTGGTTTATAACATATATACCCAATTTCAACTCAATCGCATGCCCCGTTCAGGAGCTATCGTGTTCACTCACATACACACAAACACACATACACACACACACACACACACATACACACACACACACACACACATACACACATACATACATACATCTCGTAAAAATAGCATATTTGAATTCAGAAGACCTCAAAACGTGTCCATACACCAAAATCTCGAATTCGAATTTTTTCATGATTACAATACTTTCCTTACATGGTACATGTTCGGAAAGTAAAAAGACTAGTTTAAGAAAAATTTCCTCTACTTAGTTTTAAAAAAGTCAAACTTTTTTTAATTTGCGTACTATCCCCGTCCAAAAAAATTCAGTGATGTACAAATTTTCGGCATTTCACTATAAAACCCTTTAGAATTTTATTCAAGCATAGGGGATGAGAGGCTATACACGAATTTGAATGCGAATGCTTAGTGCCAGAGGGGGAAAAAAATATTATCCTTCGTAAAATTATTTTCACCGAGTATGATTTTGCTCATCAAGAGCCATGAAAAAGCAGCTTAAGTCACCATGTATTTATCTTCATACCTCCAACATATTTTAGAGTCTAATTCTCAAATTTTGTACATCCCCTCATTAGCGTATGGGGGGTATATTTTATTTATTCCATGCTTTTTCTTACGGAAGTAACATTCGTGTCAAAGTCAAGAAGAATTTATATGATCACTGAGAATTACTCAACAAGCTATTTCAACTTTGATTCATATATGTATTTCCAGCTTTTTTTAAATCTTTAATTTCAGAGGGACTGGGATAAAAACGTCTGAAACAAAGTTGTGTGTCCAATAACAGCAAAAAAAAAAAAACGAAGATAAGTACAGGATGGCCGAGAATGGTTCGACACTTTATAATATTAAATTAATAAAAAACTAAATTTACGAACCGGGTATTCGAATGATGACCGACTTCAAGTAGTGCTAGATTTTCGTTTCCTAAAATTTTGTACCAAAAAATCGGATAGATGGAGCTAAGCGTCAAGGACTTTGGCAATTGATCAAAAAGAGCGTATAGTGGACATGACAAGTGCGGCCAAGATTTGTCAATGTGAATAGTTAAACAGGAAGGTTCACCTTCACATGAGCGCCGTTTCCTCCAACATTTCGCAAACTGATGGATAGTTGGCGGTGGTCCCATTCAGAGGCCTCCTCGATCGCCGGATTTAGCGCCTTTGACCTTTTTCATGCTGTGTTCTGTCAAAGATACTGTTTACAGGACCCCATGCCCTAATGTAGAGGAACTCAAGCGGCGAATAACAGCTGCTATTCGTTGCGTAACTCCTCAGATGCTTTCAAAAACTTGCAATGAAATCGAATACCGTTTGGATGCAGGACGGGCCGTCTAAAAATCTCACTCCGAAAGCTATTTATTTTTGCTATGTATGCATTAAGTTACCAATTACATTTTAATGCTACTCTGTTTAGAAATTTTTTTAATTTAATTTTATAAAATGTCCAACAATTTTCGATCGCTCTGTATTACAAAACTGCAGTAAAACAGCAGGGTTTGAATGAAATAGCACCCGAAAGCATATTTAAAAAAAAAGAGAGTGAAAGATTAAAAAAATGGAAATGTTGTTTCAACATAAATTATTTTATGTGTTCTATCCAGTTCTATTCTACAGCAGTCAATAAAGTTATCGACTGCAATTCGCCGAGCGCTCTTTTTGAGGAATTAAAAAGAGAAATTTTCCTTTTTAACGCAAATGGCATCCCTTTCAAATTGGTTCGATTTTCTGCCTTTTATTCCCTCTGGAGAGGCCCTGATAGACTCATTAGCGTCACTTTCAGTTTCCTACAATAGCGTTTAGGAACGGAATTGTAAAACCCGATGCGTTATCCATAGGAGCATCATGCACGTGACATCGGAAATAGCGAAACGAGATGAATGTTCGCTTACTTCCAAAGGAAATGTGGTTTGGTTATCTGATCAAGCATTTATGAAATGTTCTTTTGAAATTAAAAAAATGGCAGATTTAAGTACATTTTTTATTTACAATAGTGATCACTGAGTGAAAATACATAGTTAAAAATAATCTGAAAATATGGAATATTTATAGCCATGTTTTTCAGGGAATGGATGGTTTTTACCATGCATTACTAATTTTCCTCTAACTGAAGGAACATGGTTTACCCCTAATCACTGAAATTTTAAAAATACTTTACTGTAATGTGCAAAAACATATTATAAACAGGCTGCAATTTAATTAATTTATCAGTTTTGTAATGTATGTGAGTCTAGTGTTCCCGCAGTGGTCTCGTCACCAAACTCCGTTCACGTAAGAACACGGAAAGTGGAGCAGCATCCGGCTTAGCCAGTGCTCGGGAGGGTGAATTCCTCCAACGGCTGAACCAATGTGGGACCGAGTACGCTATAAGGGAGCTGGTGCACGTAAAATCCGTCATGGTTCCAATATCCTCCCTGTTCAAACATTACATATGAGGGTTGGGCCCTCATCTCGAACTGGCTCAAAATTATAGGGACCAACAAAAAGAACTCCAAACCCTCCCCCAGGGGCCAACGGCACCTATTTCCATTCTTAGTGTAGCTTCTATCCCTGAACCAACGACAACATGTCAGTTTATTGGTCAAAATGTGTTTGTTGTACACTTCAATAAAACAGTTATTTTCATTTTTGTATCACTCGAAAATATATCCGTAGCACACCAAAGTGTTACTGGACTGTTTAGGAAGAGTTTAATTGGAGTACTCTTTAAACAGTAGTGTTCTCGTAGAGATGTCATAAGGCAAAACACTGCAAGTGTTGCAATGATCAGTGCTGCTGCTGCTGAAAAGCAAAATACAGTTTCTTGTTAAAATACTTATTGAATATCACAAAGTTTTGTGAATTTTTGAAAAATTATTTTTTACTCAGGGACAAATTATTTTAGGACAAAAACACACATTCAAATCAAATATATCTAAAAATACACTCTGATTAATTTATTTAAATTTATTTAGGATGCTGCAGGCCTGGAACACGGTGACATAAAAGGTTAACTTTAAAAATGATAAATTTTGGTGTTTGATTTTCTTTTTGCCGTAAGCAAGTATTTTTTATGAGTGGATTTTCCTTAGATATTTTCAGTTAGAAAGAAATATTGACACCAAACGCTCTTCTATGAGTAATTAAATATTAAATTATAATTAAATAATATTTTAATAAAGAATTCGCTTTTGTTTTAGTGTATGTACAGTAGGTGACTAAATTATTAGAGAGATTCATCATATTTTTGTATTTTCTAGTTTTTGTGAAAAAAAAAAACTTTTGTAGGTAATTTTTATGTGTGACAGTTTATATCCTAAAAATAACGTACTACGTAGATACATATTATTTTTCGAGTAAAAGTAAGGTTCACAATCAACGAAAATCTTATGAAAATAATCTTAGTATTAAGTCGTGTCAGAAAAAATAAAGAAAAAAAAACAATAATGCAATATGAAAATGCAGCCTTCGGGACAT
The DNA here is from genome assembly GCA_038373885.1 of Cheiracanthium punctorium. NCBI lineage: Eukaryota > Metazoa > Arthropoda > Arachnida > Araneae > Cheiracanthiidae > Cheiracanthium > Cheiracanthium punctorium. The sequence continues at coordinate 9,356 of JAWZYV010001792.1, forward strand.
ACTCACTACACATAGTTTTGCCTGTTGTTGGAGTTCGGTATTACTATGCTATTCTCTGATTTGAGTTTAGACAGTTGCCGCTTGGTGATGATCAGTTCTTGGACGATCGCCTACTTCATAATCTCCCACATGTTCACTATGGGGATCAACTCCTTGTCCGTTAACAAGCTTCAAACGCACACGAAGAGATGAACAAAAACAACGCCAATGGCACAAGATGCAAATTCCAAGTAAAACACTTTGTCAGAAAAAACTTACACAATCCATAAATTCCCTTAAATAACCCTCCCCCCTCAAAAAAAAATTATTCGAGTATAAGTGAAAATTTCTATAAGCTTTTTGAATAATTAATTTGTTTTGTTTTTTAAAACAAACAACTCGACAGAAATATGAAGAATTGTGATTATGCATAACCCAATTCCTATTTTATGACAAATAATCTCTAACAAGAATTTGAATGGTGTCCTTAATAATATGGCCCCTGTAATGAAAAAGTTACTTGCAATTTTAAATTCCCTAAAAAAAAAAAATGCCGTTGTATTCGCAGATTTCTTAACTTACTTAGTTGGAATAAAAGCCGAAGAATCAAGCTCTTGAAAGAAAAATATTTTATTGAGAAGACAGTTTAACCCATTAAGCGCCAAAGCTCTCATTATGGGAACATATATTATATAATTTTTTTAAAAAATCTTTTAACACAATTTACGAAATATACATTTTATATAAACATTTACACTATAAAGTGTGTTATATATTTTTATCGGAACAATATATTTTAATTTAATATTTCTGTTCTGATTTTTAAAAATACGAATTTTGAAAGTCAAAGTAGGAATAAAAATGAGAACAGAAACAGAAATGTTAAAAGGATTGATTTTACACAAAATAAATTTAAAAACAAGTGATAGAGAATATTAAATATAGGACCTACATTACAGCTACATACTAGTAACTTGTGGAGGAAAAATAAAACTCTCAAACAATTTAATTTACAGCTACCATACTGAAACAACTTTTTCGTGTCATGGTGAAGAGAGGTTATACATATATATATATATCTCTTTGTCTCATCCATTCGTGTACTAACCACCTTAACCATCTTTTTCTAAAGTTACAGATGCGTCATAGATTATTTCTTAACTTATAAAACCATTCATGAGAAAACTTGGTGAAATAACTGGGCATCGTAAAACTTTTATTAAACGCAAACTGAACAGAGCGTCAAAGCCACAAAATCATTTTCTTTTCTCAAGCATGAACCTTTTCTAAATGTGACGAAAACAATATTCCCATGATATACATGTCAAACTTTTATGGTATGACGACACCATTTGTGTTTCCGGGCACGTTTTATTACATTGTCTCACCTACTGAACTGACATAAATTTTTAAATCTTTTTTCTCTCTTCGTTTCGTTCTGTCGTACATTTTCAATACGCATTTTAGATATTAAATGGATTTTTTTTTTTTTTAACCTCGAAGCATTTTCGGTTTTGGAAGTGTCAGAAGCCTATTTACGACCTTCGGACGAGTCGAGGAAAAAGTTTTGTGGTCTACATGGCTTATGTATCTTTATTTATGCTCGAAAAAGACAATATTTTGCAATTAGGTTAGCTTTCATGATTTGGTATTCCATTCGGGGGAAGTTTCAGAATTTTTCATATAACTGTAAACCTGTGATATATGTAGGCGTGCACTAAAACAGCGCCCAGTCGCAATTCCTTGGATTATTTATTGTTTGGGGAAATATTGTAAAACTGCAATTGTTTCAAATATGTGCATTTAAAGAAAAAAGAAATTTAGTTAATAGTGTTACGAATTTTTCGGGTAACCCGCTCTTCTAGGAATTAAACGAGTCTAATATTCGTATTCTACTCGTGAAATAATTGAATTTTGCACTTTGTCGCATCAAAATCGGTTATCTAGAACGCTAGATAGGGAGTTTCGAGTTTCCCTATTGCTTAACATAGGGTTTTCTCGATTTGTCGGGAAGTATTGGTGCTAGAGCTTAACTGACTTCACTTTTAAAAAGTTATTTTTCGAGCCAGATTTAGCGATATTTCGAGTAAAAGCCGCCAAGCTTGGCGACATTTTGGATATTTAGAGCAATTTTACTAATGGGGCCTGTTATGTTTTTTTTCATACATTAGTATTACGTAGTAGCCAACTAGACTATATCAATTACTTTTTTAATATGCAATCAAAATTCGTGTTTCATCTGGATCATTCCGGGGATGGTTTCCTCTGGAATGTTCTAGGAACGTCGGCATAAGCTATAAAAGAACAGGGTTCTAAATTCTAAATATTTATACTTAAGGGCTATTGTAAAAAGTTATATGGTAATTGAGACGTTTAGTTTTAATTAAAGATGATTTAACAATCCATTTCATGGCCTCAAAATACTACTATGATTATGTAAGGAAAATTGCAAAATTCATCTTGAGAACTAAAAAAAGTTTCCTTGCTGGCAAAAGGATCAACACCATTTAGTCATCTCATATTAAATCGATAGACAAAATAATTATGTCCGGAACAGCTTTTATGTACTTTGCTGTCTCTCATTTGTTAAAAATGATCTTTTGCCGTACATGTCATAGCTTTGTAGAAAAATAATTTTTCTATTACCAACTAAATGTCAATATTTTTTGGATCTTTTTAATAAGAAATAGTTTTAAAAAATTGCAAAATGTTTAATGGAATAGTGTTTGGCGAGGTAAAATATGTAGGTAAGAAAAAAAACCCAAAATAGCTGCTGTTTAAAAAAGAAAATAATGAAAAAAACTTTGTAAAATAAGACCATAAAAGTTAATCGAATAGCTACGCATCTGTAGATGCATGGCCGTTCAAGTAACTTTTATAGTGTTATTTTTAAACGTGCATTATTGTTTTAAATGGGTAGGTATTACTTTTTGATCAAAAATATAAATAAAATGTTTTTAAATGATAATTTTTAACTCTATATTTTCAATCATAAATAGGCGAAATTTATGTTCATTAAAATTTTATTAGTTGCATTTGAAAGCAAAATATGAATTTTTATCTGCTTATTGAATTGGCATTACTTTCTTGAAACTCCAAAATCTTTGAAGAAACTAATACGTTTCTGAAAATATGAGAAGTTCTGCTTTTATTTAGAATTCTGATAATATCTAAACCACTTATCATCAGAAAAAAAATAATAATTTAAAAAAAATCTTTATTTATTTTTTAGTGTAGTGGGATAAAACGGTATAAAACTAAGATTATTTAATATTATGTTTTTAAATATAATAATAAACATTTTTTGAGTATAAATGATGGCTAATGTCTGAAAATATAATACAAAGTTTGTCTAGTATCTGGACATCATATTTTTAAATTTGAAAATTTATTAGTCAATATTCAAAAATTCATAAAGTGTACTATTATTATTAATATTATTATTATTTATATTTATTTATTTTATTTATTTAGATATTGCTTTTTATATTCTATTACCATTTTTACCGCACTTTTATGAAAAAAAATCTCCTAATAACGTTTTTTATGTTTGCATTTTAAACTAATATAGCAACATAAAGTCTTTTTAGATGTCTAGGGAATGAATGCATTGCAGAAAGTAACACAAAAACGCTGAACTTTTAAGAGTATACGCAATACAAAACAGCCCATGAATAAAAAAAAATTACTGTTCCGTATTTATTTTCCCAAAAATTGCATGTTTTGCACTATTACCAACAGAAAAGATCCAATGAATAATGATTTTTTTCAACTCATTTTACCCTGAACTACCCTATTTTTTGTTTTAAAAAAAACACACAACCCTTTTCTTAAAAAAACCCTTATTATAGTAGCATTGTGAGGGGAAAAAATGAGCGAAATCTCAAAAGGAAAATATGGTATCATTTCTCAGAAAAATCTTGATTATTGCCATCCAATTAACAAAAATTCAAATTTGGGAAGGAGCTCAGGGCCCCATCATCTAGCCCCAGGCAGCTACGCCCCTGTTTTACTAACCAATTTAGTTTAGCATGCTAAATGCTATGCATATCTATTTTTATACAGATAGAAAACAAGCATGTCACGTACTTGCTTTAAAATTTATGTTCCTACTGGACAAAAATAAACAAATAAATAAAAGTAGCATCAGAAAGGCTTAAGGGTTATCGAATTCCATATATCACAGATTTTGCGACATGTGCTTTGCACTGGTCTTCCAGAAAGTTAGTTTGAACCGTAAATGCAAGGTACGACATTGTGAAATATATCACATAATGTAATGGCAGGAAAGATAAGAATAATAATTCTTTGACAGCTACTGTATATATTTTTTTGCTGGTGCATGTCGAAAATCCAAAAATAAACAAAATAGGGTCAAACGCAATTCGACTTATGCACTATCATATATGTTTTGAAAATTCTTGGCAAGATTATAAGATATGAAATTGCCGTTTGCTAATTTCAAATCTTTTAAAATAGAAATAGACGAATATCACTAAAATACGCTTTAAAGAGAGATTGCCCATTGTACTTAATGTATTAGAATTCCTTTAAGTGTTTTTGTTGAAGAATTGCGTTTGTCACATACACTGTTTTCAGAAGGATAAGTGGAACTGTTCGTGGTAATAACGTAAAAGAATTTTGCAGTAAGTAATGCATGCATATTTACGGCAGTTAGGGCTCGGGCGAGCAAACAGACGAACCAAAATAAAATGTTGGAAAGTGTTAAAAACCTACCACTGTCCAGAATGAAGAATAATGTCTCAAAATACGAAACAATTTTGCTACAACTAGTAACGCAAAAAAAGTTGAAACACATAATTTATTATCCGGGGGAAAAAAAAAATCTTTTTGAACGGCCGACAAACAATTAAACCCATGCATTACGCACAGTTGGAAACATCCAGTTCCCTCCATCCTGATTAAATTAAGCCAGAATTCATTAACTTCATTTTTATAAACGGGGAATGTTTTAAGATAACATCACGGTTCCGTGCTCGTAGCGTACGTGCTCATAGCGTACATCCCATCAAGCGTGCTTGTAGCGTACATGTGGTGCTCGTAGCGTACATCTTCCCCGTCACCTGTTTTCACCACAGTAATAATTGAAAAGAAGAAATAAAATGGCAAATCCAGCTAAATATAGATCTACTTTAGTAGCGGCCATTTTAGTCCACAAAATCGTAGATTTCATTACTATTATTTATTTTGAACAAATAAGGTGAAGTTTAAATCAAGTCAAGAAAAAGTCATGGTATTTTTTTATTTTATTTTATTTTTTTCTTTGTTTAAGGAACTGTTTTACGGCCGATTCCCTATTATAATGAAGTGTTTAAAATAAAAAATTGTATCTAGCGGTGTATACTAAGGTGAAGCACTCTTATATGGGAAAAATGTTTTTTTTTTTAAATTTTCATTTATAATAGTGATCAAAGTGTGACCCAAGATTGGAGGATTTTAAAAAACATTACTTTTTTACAATTAGTATTTTCCTTCTACCCGCGCATTTATTTTGAAAATTTGCATTTGTGCTACCATACTGATAAAACTTGAAGGAGCATATTGTTTATAAATTCTATTAAACTATTTATTATTATGAAAAAAAACAAGTCATATAGAACAAATTAATGCTAATTTACTAAAAATGTGAGACACTTAAAACATAAAATATACATAAGCATACATAAAAATAGTCAAAAGAGACCTTAAAATCACATTTGGTGTCGAATTTGGGTATGAGTTTTCTTGACTCAATTTTTGATTTTATGCGACCTTCTGTGGCCTTCTTATCACATGCCTGCTTAGAAACCTCTGTTAGTATCTTTACTGAGCGTTCTACAGCCTGGGTATGTCATGGCAGTCTTAGAAAAGGTATTTTCGTACTTCCTTTTGTTTCCACCAATCTATAGGTTGCCAATCTATAAGGTCTGTGCTTGATTTGGCATTAAGCTTAATTTTAGGGAACTTAACAATACGAGGGACCTTTTCAGAATTAGTCGCTTCTCTTGCTTTTATGATCCTTCT
>JAWZYV010001793.1:0-16620 GCA_038373885.1 Cheiracanthium punctorium
AATCCCAGTGACACGGCCCGCAACTTTTCGAAGGTTGCTCATACTCAAGGCCGTAGGCAGGGGAGGGGCCCGAGCCCCCCCGAAATGTATCTCTTTTTTCCCCAAAGGGAAGTTAAACGTTTGGATGAGTAGCTATTTTTTCCTCATTTGAAAAAAAATCTAAAGCTTTCATAAATTTAATATGAAAATACATTTTTAATCCTCTCATACCCAAAGATCCCAAGAAGGCACAAAATAAAAGAACACTCGAGTTACACTGGATGAAACGATTTCTCTGGTTACACTGTAAAAAAAATTTCCGTGAAAATACGGAAAAAGTACTGGCAGCTGAGACGCCAGTACTTTTTCCGTATATTTACGGAATTTTATTTCTGTAAATTCCTGGACAGTTTCCGTTATTTTCAAAATTCCGTTTTAAAGGTTTTCCGTTATTTACTGCATAATTTCCGTGAAATAACAAAATTCTGTATTTTGATTTTTCCGTTTTTTTTACAGGATATTCTTCGGTACAATAACATATTTCAGTATTCTAAATCTTCCGTTTTTTACCGGATAAATTTTGTGAAATTAATAATTTCCGTATTTTGCTTTTTCCGTTATTTTTCACAGATTGAACGGTATTTGAACGGACTTCCGTATTTTATTTTTTCCGTTTTTGAACGGGACATTTTCCAGTATTGTAACGTATTTTGGTTATTTACCTTTTCCGTTATTATCAGGGTAATTTCCTAGGTCTATAAAGTTTCCGTATTTCAATTTTTCCGTTATTTAACAGAAAGTTAGTGCATCGTTAAGTATCAATATTATTAATACATAACGGAAAAGATTGTCACAAAAATTAGAGTAACATTGCTGGAGTTAAAGTTTTGCTAATGAATGACAACACAAATTTTACTGATATAAAATTGACTTCTGATGCCTAAATTAGCACATTAACTTTTAATTATTGACAAATAATTAAATTTGCTGACATAATACATTATGTCACATTAACAAAAATATCAAATATTTAATTTAAACAATCTTTTTTTGTATTATCTTATCTTTGGTTATCTTTTTCTCTAAATTTCCTATATATTATTATACAGTTATGTATTTTGAAGACTTCGGGAAAATCCCGTCAAACAATCGTTTCCATATCCAAGTAGAAAAAATTATTTGACAATATACTCATAAATTGACCATAATGTACAATTTGACAATATACTGATTTAGAAACGTGTTATCTTAAACATCCATAAGATAACATGTTTCTGCATTCCTCTCAACAAAATACTTTCTGAAACGTTACACAATTAACATTTTTCTGTTCATTTATTTTTTTATTTTATTTCAATTTTTGTGTGTATATTTTTTCTTCCCAGGATCAGTTTTCTTAGAAAAATAATTAATTATATAATCTCATTGTAAAAAAAAAAAAAAAAAAAAAAAAAAAAAAATCTGATTTGGAGAATGCTAGGGGAACACTGTTATAAAATCAGGTGCTACTTACGAGTAAATTTGTATCGTCCACTGAATATTATTAAAATAATGCAATTAGAACCATAATTTCTAAACATTATTAAAAACAGCAAACCCTTGAAAAAAATTAAAAGTGAAATTTAGAAGAACGTTGATTTTATGAGAATATTGCTTAAACTTTGAATTTAAATTTTTGACTTCTTTCTTTTTTGTACGAGACAAACATTTTAAGAGTTATGCACTATATATAAATAGGAACTTTTATTTCTTCTGTGTACATAAATTCCACATAGCATTATAGTAATTATAAATTATAATTCAGTAACCTAGCAGGCTATTTGCAGGACCCTAAAATAGTGTAACCTATAGGAGCCAACTGTTCTCAGATTTTTCTTGCCGTCATAGTATGCATAATGTATAAATCGTACATATATACCTTTTGCAAGTACAGTGAAATTCTCCCAATCCGGACACCTCTCAAAGTCGGGCAATATCTGAGGCAAAGACGCAGCCAAAAGGTTGGCTCAAAGAGCCCGGGCGACTTTCGAAATTTGAATTTTTGTTAGCAAACTGATAATAATCAAGCCTTTTTGTGAGAATTTTTACTTTTCCACTTTGAGCCACCCCCACCCCAATTTTTTTCTATCTACGTTCCTGGTCTATGGAAACCGCATGAGCCGGATTTGCTCTTTTTTTTTTAAATAAATAGAACAATAAAAAACTATTCTACTTTCCCCCATGAAAACCTTATATCCTTTAACGACTGCTCACAATTAGTAAACTTTCCTAAAAACGAAGATAATAGATATAAATAATTCACTAATGTGTGCAAAGTAAATTCATTGCAATTTTAATTGGTAGAATTCATATGTTGAACCATTGTTCTGCTATAAAAGAGAGCAAATATTAATTAATATACATTAGTATATTACCAATATATATTAATACAAGGGGAAGTAATTAGATTTATTTTGTTCATACAGATGATAGAATTCTAAATCAAATTTGAAATTATTTGTATTCAGCTTAAACCTATCTACAGTAATTAAACATAAGTTAAATTGTCTTATATCAACGATGAATATTGCTTCATTTTGTATCAACATTATTGAAAGATAAAAATTACAAAAATTAGAGTGACATTCCTGGAGTTAAAGTTTTGCCATTGAGTGGCAACACAACTGATATCTACTGATATAAATTGCTTTCTGATATCTAAATTTTAAGCACATTAACAAAAAACATCAAATATTTAATTTTAAAAATCTTTTTTGGTACTATATCTTTTTCTCTAAAATGATAGTGTATATAATGCAATTATTAAACTTGTAGCATGCACACAAAAACAATTCCGAATAATAAATTGACTTAATGCGAATTGTATTATTTTATAAAAATGTTGTGCTGACAAATCTACTTTCATAAAAAAAATCCATCATGAGAAAAAAAAATCAGAGAGTAAACATACAATTCAAAATAATAGAAATTTATTGTAAGACATTATTAAATAACAAGAAATTACAATTTTAAGATTTTATATTGGATTAAATTACTAAGGTTTAAATTTTTGGGGTTCACAGCATTTTTAGTTTTTTCTTTTCATACTTCGTTCCTCTATCAGGATTTATATCCGCTAAGGATCTGCAAAAGAAAATATATCTTAAATTTGAAGTAGAAAAAAATATTATACACTTCAATTACAAATAAAATTAAAACAGCAGTAGTATCTCTCTTATAAGTACATTATTATCTGACATATATATGTTGTAATGTGGTTATAGATTCTGACTGAACTTGAAATAATACTGTTGACTGTACTTAAATACATTTCATATAGCGTAATTCCAATGCATTTAATAAAAGTTACTCAAACGTAGATATATCTTTATGATGAGTTTAAATTAAAATTACTGAACAATATTAGTATATTGATTTTAAACTGATGGTTATATTGATCTCAAAGGCAAATTTTAATTTCAAGAACTTAAAAAAAATTTAGAGTAATTTTTTGTAACTGTGTTAAATTTAGAGAAAATTGTTTAGCGAAATGACTGCCACCTATACAGACGTCCCAAAAAGATAGAAAAGCTCTTTACTTTTATTCGTGTTAAAGATAAGTGATCAGTATAAATTGAAAAAAAAAAGTTTAAAATAGAGTAGGAATTAAGGTTACTTTAATGAAATATTCTTCTCATTCATTTTCAGAAAGTTACAAATTTTAATTTTGGCTCTTACACAAATTTCGTCAATCAGAAAATTGTTGTGTTTAATTGAGATAGCATTAAAAAAAACCACATATCTGTATAACTGTATCTTTAAAATGTACTGAATCACGTTGAAAGAAAAAATCTGACTTATGCCACTTTTCTGTAAAATAGAGACCATAAACCGACGGTAAAAATTTTATGATAAAAAAATATGCTAATGTGTGTCGACAATTTTTACCACATGAATCTAAATGAAGTATGGCACAGAGATCCTATAAAGCAGTCGTACTCCTTATGGGGCCCGTGAGCTGCGAATGTAGGAAAAAACGCCGCCGGAAAAAACGCCACCGGAAAAAACGCCGCCGGAAAAAACGCCACCTGGAAAAAACGCCGCCGGAAAAAACGCCACCTGGAAAAAACGCCGCTGGATAAAACGCCGCCGGAAAAAACGCCACCTGAAAAGATATTTGTGTAATAATTTATTTAAACATTTGAAAAAATTTCTTTTGTTTTGCAGAAAATAGGGGTATGAAGTTGAATTATGAGGTTTAATGTACTTTGTTTTCCAGAAATGGGGGAAGACACATGTCTAATTCAATAATTCAATTTGTGTATAATTTGGTAGGCGCTAAGGAAGGGGGGGGGGATAGACTTTCCTAGAAAGATTTCGGTTTCCGCTAAAAAAAAAAATAGATTTCCAATTACTTAACAGCAAATGAAGCTTTTAGGGAGCTATGACCCCAAAAAACCATTCAGGTACGCCAGTGGCTTAGCCTAGGGGGGGGGGGGGGTCATACCACTCCCCTCATGATGAATTTTTTGCCATACAAAATGTATATTCTTCCCTCCCTTATCACAGGCAAATATGCATATATGTGAGTTGCAGTAGTAGTAACCCCCCTCCCACCCCCATGAAAAATTTCTGCCTACGCCACTGTGGTACGCTGATGACATAGAAGTGTTAAGATTTCAAAAAAATAAAATCCTTGTTAAATAGGGATTTTAATTAACACATAGGTGTGTGTATGTGGGTGTGGGTGGGGGATAAGGGTTTATTTTTTTCATTTTTTAATGTTTTTTTTTTTTTTTTGGCATATCAAATGAATTTTGACTTTTCTTACTGAAGTGCTTTTTAAGAATTACCCCCTCCCTCCTCAACAGCCAGCAAGGGCGGATTAAAGGGGGACGGAGGGGGCGACCCCCCCCCGAGAAGAAAGAAATTAATGTAAAAGATCCTATTGGATGTATATGTCAATCTTCTAACTAACTGCCCCCCCCCCCTCCGACAAACTTGCAATAATCCGCCAAACAAAACCACTTGTTCAAGGTTAAACGAAAATTTCAAGGGTAGGGAAACCTTTAAGGAACACCCCCTTTTACACAACAGTGAGAACACTAATTCAAGGTCAAAGGAGAATTCCAAAAATAGCATTCGACCCCTAATGTTTTGACCATTAGACAAAGAGGTAAGATATGCATGTCCTGGGGGTCAAAAAAGAACAAAGCGGGGGCAGAGGATCTCGCAGAGGGTTGTTTTTTTGAATCATGTCACAACTGCTTATGGCTGTGTTAAAACTCCGAAAATCCAAAAAGAAAAAGGTGCGAAAAAGCGATAAATCTTTGAAAAGCATTCTCGTGTAGATAAATTGAAAATTCATTTATAAAATGACTACGCAATTTATAAATATTTGTACAAGTTATTAATATACCAATTATTTTATTTGTAAAAAAGTGTATCACTTGTATTCCTTTTTTTTTCAGAAAATAACTATCTGATTTTTATTCATGGGAAGAAACATTAAATAACTTTTAAAAAAGTAATAGTTTATTGGGTGTGATTTAGAATTTAAATTTTTAAACGAGTACAAATTTAAAAAAAAAATTCTAGTTTTAAACTTTTTTTTCATTTTCATTATTATTATTATTATTATTATTATTATTATTTATTATTATTTACAGTGAGTCATTTATAGGGATAACATTACGAATATTGATTTTCTATAACTAATAAAAATTGAATAAAACACTTCTTTTCCTTCTGCAGAGTCTGTAAATGTGCTAACTACAGAAATTCTAAATGACGCAGGCTAAATAATTCTACCAAAATAATATAAACTCTGGAAAGAAATGCTGCAGTATGAAAAAGAATTCACTAAATTTCTGTAAGCAAAATCTTAGAATGCTCAAATCAGTACTTAAAATGTGTTAAAATTTAATATATTATTCAATTTTATTCACTTGAAAATTTTTATCAAAGAATTCGGAAGAAAATAATTCAACAGCAATCGAAGATTGATTATAATTGATATAATTAATAATTTATTTTAGAAATAATCACTTTTAACTTTTTTTCTTTTAAGTATCCTCTCCTGAAAAATATTACATTACTTTAGGACAGGGGCGTTTTGATTTTGTGTTCTCCTTTCACTGGGGACCCAAGGTAGCTGCCCCGTCTGTCCTCGCTTTTGTCAGGCTCTGAGTTTGACACTTAAAAATAAGTACGGGTGTCGACATCCGGTGATACTACAAAGAATTGTTCTCCATCTTTAAATGAATATGTACTTTGTCTTGAAAATAATACACTAAATAAGTAAATCAATTATTTACATAAAAAACTTATAAATTAATCATTTGATTTGCAAATTTTGTAATTTGTTTGTTTTGTAGTACAAGAACCGGAATCGATCATGTTTTAACAAAATAATGCAGTTTTGAATGCTCACAACCCAGCAAAAGGATAGACGGCCCTACATATTTAACGGACGCTTTCACTTACAAGGTCGTCTTTGATTCTCAGTCCGGTTCTTTAGCAAAGGCTCTACTTCTGATCAAATTAATGTTTAAAAACTAAAGTTACAAAAGTTAGAAAGTATTAATAAAACTTTTCCAACTAATTCTAACAAAACTAATTAACTATTAATTTTAATCACAGTTATATATAGCTAATATTTTACATTTTAAGAAATGAGTTTTAAATGATTTTAAACCAGTTTCCTTTAAATAGTGTTGCTGTTTTTTTTTTTCAGCATTTAAAAATTTGTTTAAAAACATTAAAATTACACTAACATTTAATTTAAAGAAGATTTTTTAAAAATTGTTTTTGACTTATTAATACCATAATTTAGTTTTTAAAAAGGCATCTTTAAAATAAGAGTACCAATGTTTAAATTGAATATTTTCAAAAATAAAAATATTTATATATAAATATATATACAAATAAATGTTCCTTATTCTAAAATTTCTTATTTAAAAACCAAGAGCTAACAAGATAAATTACCATGAATCAGAATAAACACTTGCCCTTATAAAATAAAACCAGTAATAATAAGCCATAGCTCAACCCTACTCTCCCTCAATCCGATAGGGGCGCAGTAGCGTGTAGCAATTCAGTAGGTTTGGGGGAGGGGGATTAGTATGTTTTTCCGGACACTGAAAAAGACACCGATATATGATTATTTTCTATCATCCTACAAAGGTATGGGGGGGGGGGCTCGAGCCCCAAAATCCCCTCCTTTCCTACGTCGTCAGTAAGAAATTAAGTTTATCAATACAAAATTATATCTCATTCAACCCCCCCCCCCGAAAAAAAAATTCTGGCTACGCTCCTTGCCTCATCGATTAGCATATAAAGACTGTGTTACATCATAAAACTATTAAAAGTAGATTACTATTGAAAGTAGCGTTTTTTCCGGCGGCGTTTTTTCCGGGTGGCGTTTTTTCCGGCGGCGTTTTTTCCGGGTGGCGTTTTTTCCGGTGGCGTTTTTTCCGGCGGCGTTTTTTCCAGCGGCGTTTTTTCCGCTGGTGCATATGGCTAATACCATCCAGTTCTATCTTTTTTTTGTGATACGTCAAAAAATATCATTTCCCCTGTGATAGATGGTCCCCATTCACAGTATTAGGGACTCACAGTGTTGGACAAACATAACTTCTTCAGTTTTAAAAATACAGATGTGCGGTTTTAAAAATCATTCTTATGTAAGTCGAATAATACTTTTCTAATTCAAAAAATGCAACATTTTGAAGATTGGTGAGCGTTATAATTACAATTTTGTAAACTTATTACTTTATTTTCTACCTTAATTTAAACATTTTTGTAATTTACACCACTTACTTTTATTGGTAAAAAAATAAAGCGTGTTTCAATCTTTTTGACACACCCTATATAATGATTTGTTTCTTAATTTTTAAACAGAGTAATTACATAAAATAAAAATATACATGGAAATACGTTTGCCTTATTAATTGGTGTAAATTAAGTAATTTTAAATCACAATAAAGCAATAAATTCATTATACTGCAAAGTGAAAAAGAAGAATAACGTTTCTTTAAACTTAGAGGACAAACAGTAAAAAGTTAAATTATGATCTATTTCTGTGAAAATGACAATTAAACGCCTTCAAATTCGTGAAATTAAAATTTTACTTACCGAAACTTACACTTAGAGATATGATTTTTTCTTTTTAATTTGGGTTCTTAGACACTAAGCAACATATTCTAAATATTAGTGATAGGAAAAGAGGGACCACATAAAAATTAAATTTCGTATTTTAATATACAATACTTTGTAAAAAATTGCAATGACGTGTTTATTAATTTTCAGAAAACGAATGAGATTAATACAGGAATTAATTAGTATTCATGGTATCAGATAGTTGAAAGCTAAATAATAAGTTAATTATTCTACAAATGAATGCTATCGTGCTAGGAAAAAAGGGGGTAAATTAAAAAAAGAATAATAGTAATAATAAATGGAGTAATAACGCATATGAAAAAATAATCTTGATGCTGTCAATCCATGCTTCCAGTGTACATTTAAGGCAACAAATTAACTTATTCATGTTGTAAAATATCCCTGTGATATGCATACTACTAAGCATAGAAAATTACACAAACTACATTTATGATGAATATATAAAAGGAAAAGATAGAAAAAAGGCACCATTTACCGTTGCATAAATTCCAATTATAGAGGTATTCTTGAAACAGCACCGACGAAATTTTTTGTCCGCTTTACTGGAACCTTGTCCATGAAAATGATGAAGTCGCTTGCTGCAAAAATTGAACCACCTGAATGAAATAAATATTTAATTAAAATTAATGTTTTGTTAGAACGAATACAATAAATTTTATATGAAATTTATAAATCTGAAAGTGAATAAACAAATTTATAAATAAACAAGTTTATTTTTCTCAAGTTGATAACTACCAAGTTTTGGGCTGATTGGCCCTAATAAGCTACAAATAACTTGTTAATAGTCCACAGGGGAAACGATCACATTTACTTACACAAATTCCTAAAAAGTTAGCGCTCGGTTTTCTCTTTGTAAATCAGCTGAACTTGTTTGTATCTTTTGAGTGCTAAACCCGTACCACGAAGACACTATACAGAGTTTGTGCTTCAAAATGTATGGTAACAAGGTACCATGTGAATCAAGTGTTATACTCAGGGGCGTAGCCAAAGGGGGGGTTAGGGGGTCATAACCCCCCCCCATGAGGAATTTTTTGCCATACAAAATGTATATTCTTCACTCCCTTATCACACACATGTATGCATATATGTGAGTTGCAGTAGTCGTATCCCCCCCCCATGAAACATTTCTGGCTACGCCCCTGGTTATACTCATTTACTTTATTAAACATACAGTCATCAGCTATTATGTAAGTTTTAAGTTCATACAACACGATTATATTACTTTAGCGATATAAAAAGTAAGCATCAAATTTAATTTGTCAAATAACTTACTTTGGCAATCTAAATAAATAGTCCATCTGTTTTTCAGGAATATAAAAGGACTGCTAAATAAAAAAAAAAAAAAAAAAAAAAAAAAAAAAAAAAAAAAAAATGTGTGTGTGGGTTTATAGCAAAGGTACTCGAGGGCTATCTGCCAAAAGGCGATGCCTCGGGCGGAGGGCATTTTAGAGGGTTCTATAATATTACAGGAATTCCACTAAATTTTCTATCTAGAAAAGGGGAAAAAGGAGCATTTCTGACGAAAAAGGGACCATTTTATAAACAATTGTTTTTAAAGAGAGGTAGGCTTAGGAGATGTCTGGGATTATAGTCTTTTTTTGTGCTATAGAGGGATAATGCCTGGGATTTGAGAAAATCCGGGATTATTGAGGGTGGTTCAAATTCAGAGGTTCCAGACACCATTGAAGAAAAGTGTGTAATGTAGAGTGTAGTGTGTTTAGGGCAAACCTCCACATCAGGTATCTGCAGAAGGTGGGGTGCCTTGGGAAGAGGACTTTTTAAAGGGTTCTAATGCTCATGGGCGAGGGGACACATCCCTCCAATATTTTGCCTTACTAATAATAAAATTTTAATGATGATTGAGAAAAAAGAGAATGTTTTGTTCTCCACCCCCTCCCCTCCACAATAATCAGCAGCTTGCGATGCTTATGTTAATTCATGTGACATATGGAGAAAACCACCAGAAACTCCAGAGCATTAGATCAACAGCCATGCGGTTAGCCAGAGAACCACTTCAGGCATCTATCATTTCCAATACTTTATGCAATGGACCATTGTGGGGCCTGAAGAGAAGTGGAGAGCTATTTTTCAAAGCTCTACAGAAGACTGATACTACATGTCGCAACATTCTAAATAGTTTGTTCTAAATTGTTCAAAATAGTTTAGGGTGTCTTTGCCTGGGACATCTGTAACGGGGAATATTTTTCTGCAGAAAGGGGATAGACCTTCAGTATGTAATGTTAAGCATCTTCTAAACGTCAAAATTATTTCTGAACTTTCGTGTTGTAACTTTTATGATGTCATCATAACAAACAGTCATGTCTAATGAAAAATACAACTAAATAAATAAAGTTGAATATTCCAGTAAGGTAAGATTTTTAATTTACTTTATAAAATAATTTTAAAAATACTGTAAAATCTCATTAGAATAAACTAAATTTTTATGAATATTGCCGATTAACGAATAAATATTTTTATTAAAGAAAATCATTAGAACTAATTAAATAAATGAAATTTCCCTTTAATGAACTTTCCAGAATTACCAGTTCAATTTTCCCTTTAAATTCGTTGTAATGAAATTATACTAAAGACCCCACAAAAATATGTTTTGTCCTCGTTTGGCCTTAGAAATATATGGCAAGCCTAAACAGAGATGCCTTTCAAGAAAACCAGAAAAAGACGAAATCACATGTGAATCAAAAAATAGCAATATATATGTAATTATGCTAGGCGTAAAGTTTGCGACATTATTGATAATTATTCGAAAAGTAATTTAAAATAATAATTATATATAATTAATGCATAATACAATGCATAAAATTTCTTACATTGAAATTAGTGTTATATCACAACTATGTAATATAACAAACACTGATTACAACATTTATATATTGCATAAAAATGGCAAATGTTTCAAAAGTTTTCCAATAAACCTGTTGCATGAATATTAAAAATGAATATCTAAATAACATATTTTTCCAGGAAGATATACATTTTGTATGGCAATACTATACAAGAATATACATTTTGTATGGCAAAAAATTCCTCATAGGGGGGGGGGGGGAGGTTGTGACCCCCTATCCCCCACCCCTTGGCTACGCCACTGACACACATTCATAGTAGAATTGTTTTAATTCTTTTTTTCCTTTAAGGAATTATGCAGAAAAATGAAATCTTACGAAACATTGCAATTCTTATTCAAAACAGTTAAGCAATTATGACTTATGGATACGAAAACATAAAAGAATGTCAAAAATATTTTATGTTCAAACATAAAACACCTAAAAAACATTGAAAACTCACAACACAGGATATTTTAAGCAGATGTATTAAAGCATACTGAGATTAGGGCTCATAAATGTAAATTACACCTTAATATTATTAAAATATGTTAAACTAAATACATATTTCTAAAAGGAAAGCTTAATAAAGTAACTTTCATATGATGAAAATATATAACTATTAAGCAAATAATTTATACGATTCTAAATACATTAGTTGTCCCCCCCCCCCCCAAAAAAAAAGCAACTTTGCCATAGAGAAGAGCAGAATATCTGAAAAGCAGTTACAATATCTAGAATATTTTTTTAAAGAAAGGTAAAAATTTTTAAAGGTTCTGTGAGTAATTGCAAAGCTTTTATTTAATTTTTAAAATTCTAGAATGTTAAGTTTATTTCTTGTTTGCTTTCATAAACATTTTAAAACTAATCAGAGTATTCTTTCTTTCAACTTTTAATTCCTTTGCTTTTTTTTTTTTTTTTTTTTCAATCATGTCCAAATCTGTACTCGAAATGAAAAAGTTAAATGATTTTTTGGGGGGTGGGGTGGGATAAGGTTAAAAAATTAATTTATAATTAAAGTACGTATAAATTTTCACTCTCGTGGGATTGTAGGTTAAAAAAAACAATGCTAAAGAAAAAATATTTATTCTGAAGAAGGAATGGAAAAGATTGAAATTAGTCATCAAAAACTTTCACCTCAGATTTTGGTCTACATCAATAATTATTTAAAAAAAATTATTATTTAAAAAAAATCTTCTTTAGTGAAGACCAAATAGTAATCTCTTTATAACTTATTCGTTAAGATTTAGAGTTGCACACTTCTTAAAATTCCATTTACTTTACCAGACCCTAAAATTTGACTTTTAATTTGTAGCATAGCAATTCAAGTGCATGAGAAAATTAAAAAAAAATCAACTGGGTAATTTTTAAAAGCAATACACTACAAATTATTTCTGAAAATAAGCCAAATAATCAAATAAAAATGTACAGTTTACTAACTTCATTTAATATTTAAGGTATTAGGCACTTAGCTGCATGAACAAAGTAATAAATAAAATGATCAATTATCTACATTATTAAAAAGTTAATATTTTAGAATACATCAATAACATTTAAGAATTCTAAATTTCAGATGAAATATATTCTTTATGTGATTTTGGAACCAAAGGAATTTTTTATAAAGTGAAATAGCCTTCTTATATATAAGCCAACCATCAGTATTAAAAATAGAATGATTTGCTAATAAAACATAATTTTACAGCTGAAATTGAGAAATTTTTTAGTATAATGAACAGAGCCTGATTATTACACGGGCATGCGGGACTATAGCCCTGGGCCCCAGAAAAATAAGGGCTCCCAAATCTCCCGATTTATTGTTATCATGATTTATTACATATTCATAAATACTGCAATAATAAAATTTTTGCAACTAAATTTCCTTTGTAATATCTATAGCATAATTTTTGACAATAAATGGACTTAGGGATTTATTTACTGTTCTTCTAATTCAATGGTCTTTAAGACTCATGGATCCATAAACAAGATGTTAGGAGTTTTTGGAAACGTATGGTATGGCCATATATATATATATATATATATATATATATATGCTTATTACAAAATATCCATCTGTTAACATTTTTTATTTCATAGTGAAGTAAAGAAAATTTCGAACTTTTTGGTGTATGAAGAAAATTTTTTGGAGTGAGGAACTTTGCTCCCGTGCCTCGTAATTGCCATTCCTTGAATGATCGCACCTAATAATACAAACGGGCTAAAAAAAAATATTAAAATCACTTTTAAATGCATAGTCTTGTTCTAAATAAGTATAAATAAATAGGTAATTTTTAATTCAATTTTAGTATTTTTTTAAAATGTTTTATTTTTATGTCGGGAAAATGCAACAGCAAACAAAAATAAGTTAAAATCTCTTGCCCCGGGGCCGCGTCCACCTATGATCAGGCTCTGATAATGAAAAACATTCTCATAAAAAGTATTACTGCAAGATATTTATGTAGCTAAAAAAAGTGTAAAGTTAACTTACTTTATATGGGTGAATATAGTAGAGCAGAGCAGACCGATCCTCTCCGCCAGACTCACAGCAGAATGATGCCGCTTTGAGAAAATGGATCTATAGTCCGAGAGCCTGTCCCCTTTTCTTAGAAAAACAGGTGGACACCACATGCTGTGACACGGCGATACTTCTTTTTAACATTCCCACGAACGGTGATGGGGCAGTTTCGAAAATCGCTAATTACATTTTGACGAGGCCGGCGCTTTGGGGAACAGGAACACAGTACGTGTTTGCAGAGGCACAAGTTGGAAATTAATACTATAGTCACACGATCTCTTCAACATTAAAAAAATGTGTTGTTAAAACAGTTTTTAAAAAAGATTTAGCTCAAAAATTTTCAGAACTTACCATTTTCCTATTTACCCCACCATGTCTCCCTATTTTTACGGTCCTATATATGTTTACAGTTTCTAGTCATTTTACTTTAAGGCATCAGTTATAAAATTTTAAATCGTATAAAATATGCTTTCTTTGTTATTTTCTAATTTTATGAGCAATTTATTTTTTAACACACAATAAGTGTGTTAGTTTTATTGTTTGGTTATTAATTCACTATACTAATATTGTCCATTTTACGTTTGTGTCCTTTCATTCTTCTTTCTTTTCTTTTAATTTTCAAAATTTTTAAAAAGGTAAATATCATACGGAAGAATAAATTACAATAAACAAAAATAATAATTTGTCATTTATGTATGGTAATCATAAATGAGATCTTAAGACCACACATAAATTGCTTGACATAGCACGTGCAGCCAGTTTTGAAAAACAAAGGAGGACTAATAAAATTTTAAAAGGATTCGAAAATATTGCTTTCTAATTAAATTAATTTCCTCTCATATTGGTACCCTTTTTCCCTTACATTCAACAAAATTATGTGTATAGTTCCACTTAAAGTTAGTATTATTGTTAGCTAAATGAATTTTTTTTTTTTTTTTTTTAATTTCGAGAAATGTGATTTGAACCCCTCCATCTCATACTCTTGCAATGTAAATTTTTCTAGAATGGGCTGAAATTTTTGTAGGAAAGGCTTAGTCGCCCCCCCCCCCTTCCCACAACTCAGCAGAACCCAGTCAGGAAGAATTATTTTTCGCAACCCTTGCTTATATACGTCAATGATGGCCATAAGAATATATGTTCTTTATTTTATTTTCAATATTTCTTGCTTGTTTTCCAGGACAGAGAAAAACACTGAAATGTGTCGTTTGAAGCAACTTGCATTTTCCAATATAATTTACTCGTCAAAATATGAGGGACTTCTGAATATTTGCATCCCTTGGAAACTGCTAGCGACAGTCGAAAAGACTTTCGGAATCACGGATTTAACGTGCACGTACACCGCATGTGCACGGTGGTCTTAAGAAGTGGGTCGAACTCGGTTACTTGTTTGACGTATTATCCACTCACTACCACCTGTGAATATTTGTCGATGGTTTCTTTTATTTTCTGAATATAGATGAAATCGAACAGGAAACCTTTTTATTCTACTTAAGGGTGCAGTTCGAAAAAATAAAATCTCCCTCACGGTCTAAGTACACAAATCAGAATAAGCTAATTGCAACAAAAAATTCAGGTGGGCTCGAAAAAATTCAGGAGGATTCTTTCTAAGCTGTATTACACACCGCAATAAAAGAAATAAAGGTGCCTTTTATAAAACTTTCGGAAAAAATTCTGCAAAATGGAATTCCACGGCAAAAAAGTTTCGAAAAGTGACATATCCTGCTAAATTTTCGATTTTTAAGAAATTTTCCTTAAAGTTTCGCTACTCATACAGGTTTATCTTTTATTACAGTGTATAATGCAGCTTGTAAAGAGATATTCTAAAAATTTTGAAGTGCATTACATAATTAGTTTATTTGTATTTATGTACCAAAATCCCATGGTTTTTTCGAACTACACCGTTAACTGTTTGGCGAGAGGCGAACCAGAATCCTGAATCAGGCAGCAGTATGCTCATGGATGTAGCAAACAAAGTTCTTACGTTAACATTTCCCATAATTTTATATCTATTATTTTTGTATGTACTGGGCGCGTATAATGTGCATACACATGTTCTTATCAGTTTTATAGAAATAAAGTTTTCTTTAAAAGTACGAGTGTACTGTAATAAAATTTGATTTATTCTTTCTATATCTGAAAGAAAAGAAAATATTTTTAGAAGAAACAAGATAATATTTTTCTTTCTTGTAAAACAATTTTAAAATTCTCTGTACATAAAATTTTTCTTAATCACTATTTTATAAAATTATATAATGATCAGTAATTAAATATCGTCCAAAATATATTTTTAACTTCGTTGTCCTTTTTCATTGGCACTTTCCTTCTAAATTGTAAAAACTTCGTACGAAACCCACTTTTGTAATAAACCACTATACTTCAAACTATCCCCAACCCACTTCCTCGTTTCCTTCAAGCGGTAATTGTTCGGACGTCCTTAGACCCCCCAGAGCTTTCTCGGAAAACCGGATGGGCTTTTCCGCCAGTAAGGGCCAAATTCTTGATATACGGAAAAAGTCCTGGAATGAGATAATACGGAAATTTTCCGTAAAATTTCCAGGAAAGTATCCAGTGAATTTACGGTTATTTTTTAGAGTGTAGTTTATTCTGACGCTCTAGAGTAGTGGTGCGCAAACCGGAGGTCGCCCAATTCATATAAATTCAAACTTATGAAAAATCTACAATTATTCCTTTCAAAAAACGGAAATAATACGCCAAGAAGCTGAGAATTATTATTTTACGAGCTAAATCGCGAATATCGTGATAGCGATCGCTATTCAAAACCCCGTTATCATGCATAGTGATCTGCGGTATCGGCTGCTTACTTCCACTTCGGCGGCTTACTTAGCTAATACCAGCCTCTGGCTCACTCCTAACTCTGGTCACTTTTTAGGGTGGTTTATTAAGTTGGGTGCGCTATTTTAAAAAGGCGTTATTTCATCGATGACGTCACGACACTCTTAAAAACACCCCGTAAGAGCAAATCCCAGAAAGAATTTCAGTGTAACTTCGTTGCCAATTAAATAAAATGTCTACTGTCTATCCAGGGGTCGCGACACAATTGACACAAAGTAGGAGGTCGCAAATGAAAATAGTTTGCGCACCACTTTTTGTAAAGTCTGCGTTTTATTT
>JAWZYV010001794.1:0-20731 GCA_038373885.1 Cheiracanthium punctorium
CGAAAGTAAAAATATTAAAAACAGAAAACTAAAGATTTATTCCACCCATAAATGCCATAAGCTTGTTTTTATATTCATTATTCTGAGCTATGGAACATCAAAATGTGTTCACCTTTTTATAAACACCTTGTATATATATATATATTGTAGGTATTAAAAAATCATGAAAAGTGCCGAAAACCTTTAGACTACAAAATGTTAACTTCAAATTTAATGATTAGGATCCCTTAGAAAGATCTCGAGGTAGGGCAATCTCCCCTCGTTCTAAATCCCTCTGTTAGATAATTGGACGTAACACCACATTTCATTTTTTCATTTGAAAATTAATGGCAGTTATATATTTTTATGCAGCACTTTTAAACTCTCATTGAAAATTACTATTAACTATACTTCGAAGTACTTTAAAATACCTTTTTAATAATATATTTGTATTTCGCAAAGCATCGATTAAGCGTTTTTTCTAATGAAGATGTACTACTACAAAATATTATATAACGAATTATATAAAATAAAACAGTGGTTATTATATTGATATTTTCAATGAAATAATTAAGTGATACTTCTGGAATAAGTGGTTTAATTAAAAACAAACAATTACACAAGAATGCGAATAATGTTGTTGTCAAACGCATCTTAAATTAATTACTCGCTCTCAAAATGTTTAAAATTAAATATGAGGGATTTGAACTCACCTAAAGGAATTACGCGTTAATTTTCTTTCAGCTACTACCAAGTTAAAAGGGAAGGGAAAAAATGCAAATTTAATGCAGTAAGACTTTAATCCATACCTTCAAGCTTAAGCAAGAATTCTATATATAACGTCTCGACAGATTATTCAAAAAGGGTTAATTAAATTTCTTTGCAATTGGTTTCAGTAAATAACGAATTTAATGACAGATTGATCTTAATGAGTTCCATGTCCCTTTAGGCAGTGGAGTTTCTAGTAAACAAATTTCAAATGGAAATTTGGGAATATATTAAATCTTAGTCTTCGACGACAGGTTGATTAATTGTAATGACGCTTAATTCACTTTTTTGTGACTGTATCAGGTATTAAATTTCACTTTAAAAATCTGAATAATATCGAAATATATAGAGACATGACGAGGAATATTATTAATGGTACTGTACTATCATATAATACAAAAATCGACATTTTTAAATAAATTGATATAGTTAATGGAGAAAACTCAAACTATTAAATAATGATTAAAATGGAATTAAATATACGCCAATTTAAACAAGATTATTTACTTATTGCGACTTCGCATTTTTATAAGATGTCACTAACTAACTACGACATTAACCTCATAAACAGACTGTTTAAATTTGATTATACAGTAACATGTTACAAAAATCTTACTAATATTACAGTTACTTTCCGAATTGCACTCTAATCAACGTTCCTTGTTATAGTTGTTAGGAAGAACTAAAAATTATGTGACTCGTAAATTGAATCTAACTCTACCATATACTGCATTTCTCTCTTTTTTTTTAAGTAACTATAAAATCTCATGGAACCTAGTTAAATCACCGAAAAGTTGATTTTAAAGAAAAATTCCCAGTAATTTATAAGATAAAGTTAGTAGCAGTTTTTAAAGCAAAAATCTTACTAGAACGAAGAATTCTACATATTTGTAGCAATACAATATTGCCTGAAGCATTAGTATTAATGTTATGCATAGATTGGAAGAGAATACAGAGATGGTACAAGATGCTTCATGAGTATTACCCAGACAACCGACCCAGATTTTATGGCGGTTAGCTCAACAATCTCAATTACTATGGGATTGGATTCAATTCCTCCATGAGCTTGGTTGCTGATCCATTCGTCCTTTGATAGGGGGGGGGGGCATTGTCCACCTACATAGTAAAATAGGCAACACTTCGAACTTTCCTAGTGACAAATGTCTATATTCCTCCATCCTTGGAAAAAGAATGTTACATTAACAAGAGTACATATGTGTTAGTACATATCTAACACATTGAATGTGTTAGTACACATCTAATCCCCAGTTGGTGTCTTTTATTAATGTTTCGATTTCACACAGCTATAAATTATATATTTAGAGACTATTGTTGCGGAACTACTCTTCTTGTTTCCGGGGTTCGTCGTTCTAAAGTCCAGTTGGTGTAGAACATGCTGGTAAAAAGTCTAATGGTCAGGATGGAATATAACTTTATTGCTTCTAGAACTTCGTGGAACAATCAGCTTGTCACGTTGACACAACGTGCATATTTTTTAATGAAAAATTATTAACACAAATCCTAATTAATATTCTCTAAATTTAAACTAATAATCTATTCTAAATTTAATTTAAAAATTTTTAATAATAACTATCTTTTAAAGCTATCAATTTTCCTCTTGGCCTTCTCAATTACAGCGCATTAACGTACTTCTAAGGCATTTCCCTTTCAGCTGCTTTGAAATAAAATAACAGTTGACTCTGGCTAAAATAATAATCATAACACCTCTTCGCTCGCATATGTTTTCTCTGCTCCGCTGAAACAGATGTGTTTGCGGTTTTCCTCTGCAGTGCAAGAAGCATATTGCTCGAAAAAACACCTGCTAAAATTGTTCCAGAAAAATCGAGCTCCCTTTTTCTATAGCAGTAGGTCTAACGGTCATTTTTTTAGGAGTTGCGGAGTTGGTACTTGTGTGGCGAGGTCCTCACTTATAAGTGGGGAACCTTCGCCACCGGAACGTAGGCACGAAATGCCATGTACGCCATAATAATTTTTAGAAGAATGCTTCCCCAGTTTTCCTTTTTATTTGAGGGTGTATTATAAAATTTCAAAATGTTGATCTTCAGATGGTGTAAAAATAAAGAGATATGACTAAAATGGAGATGAGTCCTGCCAATTATTTATAGTCGACTTACTGATTTTTGTTCGCAAAGTTTGTGCTTTGTGTTCAAGTTTTCTGCGTGCTCTCCCCAAAAAGAAAAATGAAACGACGAGCGCTAGGAAAACGGATGCCTTTCCGTAACAACATTATGGGTCAACGATTAGTTGACCGCCTCCTTCTTTTCTTTTGCGAACCTGCTTTGATGTACCGCTATCTGTGATGATTCCCAGCATTCTCTTGAAATCGGATTTAGTTTGCTGGCGTTCAAGAAAAATGAACGTGATGTTGCTTTAACTGAAATTTTCTTCTTACAGTGTTACATTTCGCTGACGTATATCTTTAACACGCAATATGGAGGACGACACATTTTCCTTATTTTTAATGCAGTGACGCGATGCTCTTCACGATTGTTCATACCAAATGTGACAACGATTTATATACCTACCATCGTCTGCTTACGATCACCGCCTTCCACCGTACACCTCCATTGGATAAAATTGGTGCCGGTGTACCAGGCACGTTCCGACATCTGATAGTGTGTTAAAGTCGTCGTGATCTTCGTGCTGGGTGCTACAGTGTGTTGTTTTTATTCTTGCGGCGTTGTGACGAAGCAAGAGTGTTGACAAATGAGCGCTTCCTTTTACTTCATGTTTTTATTATATTTTGGGATCCCAACCTTTTTTTAATTTTTATTGTATTATGTGTTAATACCTTTTTTCTATTACGAGTAAGTGTTCATATAAATATATCTAGTATTATAGTTAGTTTTATGCATTATTTGAATTTTAATTAAAGTGATTGATATTATTATGATTGATTTTTGCTATAAATATATGCGCATATATATATTTCATAAAAAAGTAAACTTCTTCGAAATAATGACATAATTTACATTTTTTGCATATATCTAATAATTTTTGCATATATCTAAATAATTGATTATTTCTGAGTATACTGCTGAAACCAGTTAAATAAATGAAGCAGATTTAGAAATGTTTATTTGTGCACTTAGAATTTATAAGTAGCAATTTTATATTTTTATCATATTTTTATCTGTGCATAATTTTAAATGAGTTCTAAAGGTAAAAATAAAATAGCCAAATCGACAAATATGTCTAATACAGCCATTCTTAATATTTTGCCTTTCCAACGAGAACCTCATTTATTGGAATTTTTCTTTAAGCAAGTAAAGGACATACAGAATTTAAATAATTGGGATGATGCACAAACAAAATTATTTCTAAGTACTAAGCTTTCAGGTGCTGCTCTGCAATATTATGCAGAATCTCCTTTTTTTGCTGAGGCAAAAACTATTAATGAAATTCATGTACAATTTCAAAATTTCTTTGGAACTAATAATACTCAGGCTAATATAAACCAGTTACATAGTCTAAATTTACTTCCTAATGAATCCATGCTGAACCTATCCCATCGCTTAGATCTAATTACTAAGAAGGTTTACAGCAACATATCTGATAAAGAAGCGTTAGATGCGATAAAATTTAATCATTTTCTTAATGCAATTCCTCGTGATATCAGAAAAATATTACAAATCGAAAAAGTAAATAAGTATGATAAGGCTGTTTCCCGAGCTCATGAATTGCAGCAAATCAATTCTGCTAATTCCCCACCTCGAGCTCAGTCCTCCCAAATAAGATCATTAACCGAGGAAGTAAACTCGTTAAAAGAACAAATCAATAAACTCGAAGATGATAATAAAGATAGTGTTTCTGATAAACACAATAACTCTAAATTTCAACGCAGTCATCCTTATAACAGACGAATTCATAACAACTATAGAAACATTAAGTATAAATCTAGGCCTAATAATAGAGATTTCAAAAATTCCAACAACTATTTTCCTCGACAAACAAAGGAAAATAATTTTAAGAAATATTCTATAACATGTCAGTTCTGCTACAAAAAAGGGCATAATGTCCACCAATGTTTCAAAATGAAAAATTCTTTGATTCCAATTCAGACCATAACTCAGCCTAATCCTGTGTTCCAAAATTTGCCTACTAGTGATGCCTTTCAACAAAATGTGGTATCACAATTTTCTAATACGAATCCTACTTCTTTTTTACCCAGTAAGGATCATTTAAACTGCTAATGAGAACTCCTGGTGCTGGTACTCGAGATTCTC
This sequence comes from Cheiracanthium punctorium, assembly GCA_038373885.1. Lineage (NCBI taxonomy): Eukaryota > Metazoa > Arthropoda > Arachnida > Araneae > Cheiracanthiidae > Cheiracanthium > Cheiracanthium punctorium. The sequence continues at coordinate 4,995 of JAWZYV010001794.1, forward strand.
AAGTGACTTTATCCCAACCAGCTACGTCAAAACTTCCACCTATGAGAACCCTAGCCCCCGATGCTCGTGTTCCTCCCATGACCTTTTCTCATCCAGAGACTTTTTCTTCACAAAGATCAACACATACTCAAACCTTGCAACCTATAAAAATTTGTAAGAATTCTGAATCTCAAACTGATAATTTTGTGATGGATGAATGCCAAATGATTGCTAGTGTTTCTGATAATTCATTTAAACTTCCAATTATTCCAATTCAACTACATAATAGTAATATTCCTATGCTCATAGATAGTGGCTCATCCTTATGTATTTTATCACAGAATGTTTTTAATGATTTAAAACATGCAATTAATTATAAATTTCTTTCACGTTCTGTTAAAATTAGTACAATTAACTCTGAGGTTGCCTTTTCTAGTTGTGTTGATATTTCATTTAAAATAAATAATAAACATTTTAGACATCACTTTTTCATCACCAATGTGACCATTTCATCTCAATTTCAGGGTATTCTTGGATTTGATTTTATCCAAAAATTTAATTTACAATTAAATCCACATTCTGGAACTGTTTCGATTGGTGACATTCTTGTTCCCTTAATGAAAAATCAGAATCTGAACAAGGAAATTCATACAACCACTATAAATAACATGACTAATTCTGAATCGCCTACTATTACACAAGAGTTAAGTAATGACACGCCTATTACAATTAAACTTGATAAAAAAATCATTTTACATCCTGATGATTTCAATATGTAAAACTTAATCTGCATAACTGTCCGTATACTGAATTTTTGTTTGAACCTAATATACAATCATTAAAACTTGAAATTTATGATTCAATACATTCCATTGATAATTCTGATATTAAAAGTCCTCATTTTTATATCTATGTAAAAAATAATTCTGATGAAACCATACACTTAAACAAAGCAATGAGTATTGGAACTTTAAGTCCTATTGAAGAAGCTCAATTAAATATTCACACAAATATGCCTGATGACCATGTCAATCTTATCACTGCCTCTGATGAAATAATTCAAGAAAGAAAGAATGAGCTTACAGAAAATTACTTTGAGTTGAAACATTTAACTCACAATGAACAAAACCAAATAAAAGAAATATTAATGAACCATTTTTCTGCTTTTTCAAAATCCTTGAAAACCTTGGGGCACACAGATAAAATTAAACCACAGTTATCATTTATAAATAAATTCCCAATTAGGACTTTACCATTTCCCATCCCTCAATCCTTACAAGATGAGGCTCTGAGACAACTAAATGAACTGCAGGAAGCCAGTATCATTGAAAGAACTCCCACTGAATGGGCATCTCCTATGCTTTTAGTAAAAAAGAAAGCTCTAGATCCTAATTCTAAACCGAAATTCAGACTGGCACTCGACTTAAGACTTTTAAATGCTATCTTAAAACCATCGGCTTACCCATTACCAAAAATTTCTACAATTATTTCTAATTTATCAAACTATAAATATTTTACTGTTCTGGATTTATGTAGTGCATATTGGCAAATTGACTTACCTCATGAATACAGAGATATTATTGCTTTTACTACACCTTGGGGTACTTTTCGCAGCAACCGCCTTGTTTTTGGTTTAAAAACTGCTGCCAGCACATTTCAAGCTCTAATAGACAATATCTTACAAGAGTCTGAGGTTTCTGGAGTTATGGCATATCAAGATGATATTGTTATTGGTTCAAATTCTTTCGAGGAAACTCTTCAAAAACTTGACGCCTTACTTAATACTCTAATCAAAAATAACATCACTTTATCCCCAAATAAATGTCAATTCCATCTTACCGAAATAGATTATTTGGGCTTTCATTTATCAAATCATAAAATTTCACCAATTTCCTCCAATATTATCAAAATTACTGGTTTTCCAATTCCTAAAACAAAAAGACAACTTAAACGCTTTCTAGGAGTTTGTGGATTTTATCGAAATTTAATACCTTCATATGCTGAACTAACATATCCTCTTGTCCAGTTAACTTGTCCTAAACAAAGTTTTCAATGGCTTGACATTCACACTGAAGCATTCAATAAACTACAGAAAATTTTCTTCACTAAACCTTTTGTTTGTTTACCTGACTGGTCTAAACCTTTCATTTTGAATACTGATGGTAGTCATCAAGCAATTTCTGGTGTCATTTTACAAGAATTTAATGGTGAATTGCATCCTATTTCTTACTTTAGCAAATCTTTATCTAAATCTGAAAGAAATTATCCAGCCATAAAAATTGAATTAAAGGCCCTACATGACTCTGTTTTAGCATTCAAACATTTTCTATACAATCGAGAATTTATTGTTATGTCAGACAGTAAACCATTAAAGCACTATAGAAAAACTACTTCTCCTGCTGATCTCACTACAAAATGGCTATGCGAATTAAGTGAATATACATTTAATTTCAAACACATTCCTGGTAATCAAAATCTTTTGGCTGATTACTTTTCACGTCTTGAAGAAATGCCACCACACCATGACATAAATTCTCAACCAAGCACTCTAAATTTAAATAATGATGTACTTCCTGTCATTGATGATGCAATTCCTGAAACACCTGATAATTTTGAACATATTAATTATTTAAATGTTTCGCAGTCTTCACCACAAGACCCACTTTTAGAAATTTCTTGTAAAACATTTCTTGATGAACAACAAAAAGACAAAACTACTTCAAAAATTATAAGTGATTTGAAATCTAATAACTACAGCAACAACAATAAATGTTATTTTCTACATCCTCATAATAAATTATTGTACTATGCTAAAGAATCTTCATCTTTGGAAATTCATCCTACTATTGTTGTTCCTAACTCTCTAAAGAAAAAAGTTTTGGCTATTGCCCATTTACCACATTTTGGTATTGCAAAAACATATGAATTTCTTCGACAGCGTTATTTTTGGTTTGGTATGTATGCTGATACAGTTAACTTTGTTAATTCATGTACTAAATGCATAACTTTAAAATCTCATGCTACTCCACCTATTCCTTTGCAAAATAATCACATACCTAAAAAACCTAATGAAGTAATTTCCATGGACATTCTTGGACCTCTAAACAATGGAAAACATATTCTTACAATAATTGATCATTTTACTCGTTTTCTACAACTCTACCCCTTAAACTCTATTACTACTGATGCTGTTGCTAACTGTTTATTTTCATACATTTCAACTTTTGGCAGACCTGCCATTATACTTACTGACTTAGGTACTCAATTTACTAGTGCTGTTTTTGAAACCTTTAACAAAGTTTTTGGAATTAAATTAAGACATACTACTTCTGGACACCCACAGGCTAATTCAATTAGTGAGCGAATCAATACCTCAATTAAATCAACTGTAAATGCTCTAATTCAAGATGGTTATAACTTTGCTCATGCTATAAACATTCATGTAAACATGTATAATGCTTCTACACATTCTTCTACTCAATTTTCTCCTAATGTAATACAATTTGGAAGAGAGTTGCCTATGATTTTTGACACGTATGAACCACAACTACAGTTTCATCATTTAGATAAAGCTCATTATCTGTCTCAAGTAATGGCCACCCTGAAGCGAATTTATACTGACACATATTCTAATCTAAAGTCTGCACAATATGAACAAAATTTAAAGAAAAATGAAAATGCTAAGCTTAGATTTCTTTTCCCTGGTGATATTGTTTACTTAAAGTCTAAAGATAAATATAATAAACATCTTACTGGACCTTATAAGGTTATACAAAAATATTCTCCTGTTATTTATTCAATTCAATTATTAGATAATCCTGACACTTCTGTTCGCAAAATGCATATTGATAGGTTAAAACTTGCTCCTCCTCGAAGGTCTTTACTTAACGACTTGCCTATTATTGATAGTCACTATCAGGTTCCTACTTCGCACTCGTATAAATTTAGGCCACGTAAAAATTAATTTAACCTTTTTTTACTGGGCACTTTCAATGCGAACAGCCTGATCAACTGTTTGTATTGAACCTGTTCCTTTCTTATTTCAACTGCTGTAATATACTTAAAATTTTTTTTTAATTTTCCATAATTCTACTGTTGACATTGTTATGTGGCAGTGTAGATTCCCCAATGTGGTAAACATTGACATTTTTCCTTCTACTGTCCTATCCTCCCCTTCTCCTCTAGTAATTGGAAGAAGTTTGATGTAAGTGAAATCAAACTATTGCACTCATTTTTTTCTTTGTTCACAATGTTATTTAAAATAAATAAATAAGTAAAATAAAATAAAGTAAAGACATGAGTAAGTTTGTGTTTCATAATGTGAAATATGAGATAATGTATATATTTTGTATGTCCTTTTTCTTTCAAGATGGCAAATTTTTTACATTTTAAATAAGAACAATGTTGTATTGAAATCCTTTTCAATGGCTACAAGTGGTACCACTTGAAAAAAAAAAACAGAGCTCTTTCCTTTTATATGTATAACAAATCCCGGGTTACTTTTTATTGAAAATTTTATTGAATTTTTGTGTGAAATGTTATCTTTATTTTGATATCAAATACTATTGAAATATGTATTTGCAAGAACTGTTGACAATCTTTTTCAGCTGACAATATCAGCAATGCAAGAACCTCAGCACAGTTTTAGATTTCGTGATTTTTTTAGTATAGACTGAATCATGTAAAATCAAGACGGACAATTTTAAGGCTTTCTGCAAGAACTTTATGCAATTTTTTTAATATTACTGGACTTTGATTGATATACTGTTTTGATATTTATGCTGAACATGTAATTTTTTTTCTGAAAACTTGGGGGAGTATATGTCACGTTGACACAACGTGCATATTTTTTAATAAAAAATTATTAACACAAATCCTAATTAATATTGTCTAAATTTAAACTAATAATCTATTCTAAATTTAATTTAAAAGTTTTTAATAATAACTATCTTTTAAAGCTATCAATTTTCCTCTTGGCCTTCTCAATTACAGCGCATTAACGTACTTCTAAGGCATTTCCCTTTCAGCTGCTTTGAAATAAAATAACAGTTGACTCTGGCTAAAAGAATAATCATAACACTCTTCGCTCGCATATGTTTTCTCTGCTCCGCTGAAACAGATGTGTTTGCGGTTTTCCTCTGCAGTGCAAGAAGCATATTGCTCGAAAAAACACCTGCTAAAATTGTTCCAGAAAAATCGAGCTCCCTTTTTCTATAGCAGTAGGTCTAACGGTCATTTTTTTAGGAGTTGCGGAGTTGGTACTTGTGTGGCGAGGTCCTCACTTCTAAGTGGGGAACCTTCGCCACCGGAACGTAGGCACGAAATGCCATGTACGCCATAATAATTTTTAGAAGAATGCTTCCCCAGTTTTCCTTTTTATTTGAGGGTGTATTATAAAATTTCAAAATGTTGATCTTCAGATGGTGTAAAAATAAAGAGATATGACTAAAATGGAGATGAGTCCTGCCAATTATTTATAGTCGACTTACTGATTTTTGTTCGCAAAGTTTGTGCTTTGTGTTCCAGTTTTCTGCGTGCTCTCCTCAAAAAGAAAAATGAAACGACGAGCGATAGGAAAACGGATGCCTTTCCGTAACAACATTATGGGTCAACGATTAGTTGACCGCCTCCTTCTTTTCTTTTGCGAACCTGCTTTGATGTACCGCTATCTGTGATGATTCCCAGCATTCTCTTGAAATCGGATTTAGTTTGCTGGCGTTCAAGAAAAATGAACGTGATGTTGCTTTAACTGAAATTTTCTTCTTACAGTGTTACATTTCGCTGACGTATATCTTTAACACGCAATATGGAGGACGACACATTTTCCTTATTTTTAATGCAGTGACGCGATGCTCTTCACGATTGTTCATACCAAATGTGACAACGATTTACATACCTACCACCGTCTGCTTACGATTACCGCCTTCCACCGTACACCTCCATTGGATACAGCTGTACAAAATTCACAAGCACAATTAAACAGTAATCTGCTTTTAACAGTTCTCTTAGATCAGAAGCTCTCCAAATGCTGTATTTCTCACACAAAATAAGTCACTTTCACAGGCAAAAATTCAGTGAAAATATACTAGAAATAACACTAACAGTCTCTCAAGACTCAGCGATGAAAAATGTACACGCAGCACTTTAAAAACAGCTTCATAAAGCAAGCTAAAACACGGCTTCTATAGCACTATCAATTCACAAAGCAAACGTACTCTCACTGACAGCTCTTCACACATTGAGCGTTCAACTCGCAATGAACTGTCGGGGCAGCGCGCTGGTTTATATAGAGGAGGCAGAAACTGCGGGAAGCTTCTAGAGGAGTATATTTCTTGAAGATTCTACATAAAGCGAGAATACTGATTATCTCATAGAAGAGGAATGTTAGGTTATTATGCGTTTTTAATGCAGGGAAAACAACTTCCAGGCCCCATTGGGCGAAACCCCAGGGACTTTTGGCGAAATATCGCCAAATTTGGCGCCAAAAATAAGTCCTCAAAAGTGAAGAGATCCAAGCCCTAGGACTAATATTTCTCGAGATTTCTAGAAGCCCTATAGAAAAACATATGGGAAACATATCTCTGGTTCTAATTGGCCGATTTTGATGCAACAAAAAGCAAAATTTATCTATTTGAAGCGTAGAATACGGATTTTAAACTATTTTAAGCCACAGAGCAGCGGGTTGCCCCGAAAATTCGTAACACTATTTTATTACTTAAAATGGAATGAGAAAATGCAATTTGTTTATATAAATTTCCCAGCCAAAAAACTTACGAAACAATAATTCTGCAATAAAACAGCTAGATTTTATTCAGAACCTTTTGCATATGTCATATATTCATTGTTTATTGCTCCCTGTATAACATATTGTAAAGAGAATATTGGAAGTCATTGATAACCAGCTTATCTACGAAGTAGCTGATATCAGAAAATATTCATATGGTTCACGTACGAAGTTGTCAAACAAACAAGTTCTGTATCAGTAGGGACACTTACAAGTCGGCTAAAGTCGTGTTTTTTTCCCGTAGTGCTTGCCACCTTCGCGTGGAACACAGTTTTAAAATCACTGCTATAGAGCATCGGTTCCCAATCGGCCCGCCGGTTGGGGCCGCGCTTCTCGAACAGTCAGGGGTTTTCAGTGTGTATAAAAGAGTTCGCAAAAGTAACATATCACTATAAAACGACTGCACAAGGGCCAAATTCTTTAGTATATTAGAAAAGATTCGCAGGCTGAAAAAAGGTGTTGAAACATTGCTTTAGGGGAACGCAGTTCTTACAAAATTCTTTCTTGCTTTCACCTTCCAAATTAGCATTTGTCTAATTTTCTTCATCATATATAAATCTTTTCCAGAGGGCTTAGTATACGAAATTAAACGTCTGTCTCGAAGGTGGTTGAAGGTTTATTTAGAGACTAAAATAACTCGCTAAGATTTACTTAAATTCCACAGTAAAAAAATAATATATCCATTAATCATCTGTATTGCGTATTATTCTAGATATGGCAGTCAAAGATGATTCTTGTAAATGAAAAATTACGCGAACACACAAAAAAAAACTGTGTGTTATTTCTCATTAAATGAAAAAAAATTCGTAGAACACACTGCATCATAAAAACACAGGGCAGCACATTCATGGCTGTCGTTGACAGAAGACACGCAAGGAGAACTACAAAAAGATATTGCTGTCACAAAACAACTACACTACAGAAACCTTCAGACATACATGCAGAAAAATCGGCTGACATTAAAGCTTGCAGAGAATAAAATAACCGACTCGACAACGGCTTACACATATAGTAACATTTGATGAAATTCTCGTTACGGCCAAATAACCTTTCGGAGCAGAAGGTTTAATGAAGGAAGAACACAGATTTTGATGGACAAATTAGTCTTATTTAGCACACATCAACATATCTTTTACACTGATATGAAAACACTTCCAAGAGCACATTTTTAAACAGCACACTTCCTTTTTGGAGGCAGACAGGATACCTTCTGAGAGAGCACCTTCTACATGCCTCTCGTCACGTCTTACTAACGAACTTTTGTTTAACAGGCAACTGACAAAGTTCTCTTCCGTAAGCGGAAGTACGTCACTAAGAATACCCTGGAATCTCCGAGAACAGGGAAGTGACGGCATGAAACATCTGATCTCAGAAGGAAGCTGAAAAAAAGGAAGCAGCAGCGCACGGACTGCGAGAGAGAAATAGAAAAAAAAAATTAAAAAGGCAATTTTTGATTTTGAGAAAAGAACGTACGGAACGAAATGCTTTAGTGATTGCGATTGTTGTGGAAACGCTACACTAGGGCAATCTGCCAAGGGTGGGGTCGCCTTGGTAGGAGGACTCTAAGGGATTCTCACGCGTATTCACGTTACAGCTAGAGAAAACCTACTAAAACTCCAAACCGTTAGATCGACAACCGCGCAATGAAACCCGAACCCGGAACCTTCACACTTCGGCCGTCTACCATTTTCAGTGACATAACAACTGTGCCATGGTGAGGCTCGAAATGCTTTGGAACAAGCAAAAAAAAAAACCGTTATTAAGTAATAAAGAGAATTACATTACTTCTTGAAGTAAATAATAATTAATGGACAGAGAAAAATTAATTTTGATTTATATCCAAAACTAGCTGAAGTACCCGTTCTTCGCACGGGAATGAATGGACTTTTTGATATTACGATTTGTGGTGATTACTATTCATTGTAATAAACAGATATAGAAAAGTGGATATCGCGTTATATTGTGTCCAATAATCATGCATACCGAATTGCAAGGCAATCGTTTGTACGGTGCAGAAGGCCATGCGGCGTAGCGCAATCTAGTGGCGAGTTTTAGCAAAACGGATACGGCGAAAAAATTTTTCGCATTCAGATATCGATGTATACGAATTTTCATGACTATCGGCTGGACAGTCCTAAAGTTCATGTGTAGACGCGACATCTAGTGGCAAGTTATAGGAAAATGGATAGCGCCAAACTCTTTCCCGTGTTCAAATATCTATGTATACCTATTTTCATAGCGAATATTTGCACAGTCAAGAAGTGATACACTGCAGGGCCATCTAGTGGTTCAATAAAGTAATGATTTGCTACAGCGCCGTCAAGTGGCGAGTTATAGCAAAATGGATAACGCCAAAATATTCTCATTGTTCAAATAGCTATGTACACTGATTTTCATAGCGACCGTTTGAATGGTCAAGAATTTGGCCTGCTGCAGCGTCATCTAGTGGCGAATTAAAATAATAATGCATTGCAGTGTCATCTAGTGGTGAGTAACATCAAAAGGGACGCAGTTAGAATATATTCTTCGTGCTCAAATGTGTAAGTATAAAAAATTTTATGCCGATTGGTCGAACGGTATAGAAGTTGATGCTTTGCAGCGCCATTTAGCGGCAAGTTACAGCAAAATGGATAGTGAAAAATATTCTCCGTGTTCTAATATTCGCGTGTACCAAATTTCATCGAAATCGGTTGGACGATATTCGCATAGCAAACGGCTAAACGGAATAGAATTCAACGTTGTGCTGCGGCACCAAGTCGCAAGTTAAGGAAAACGGATAGCATAAAAACCTTCTCCATCATAAAAGACTTAGGTGAACCAAATTTCATCGTGCAACGGTGCTCAACGGTGCTGGAGTTTTTCAACCTCATAAACACATACCAACATTCATTTTTATCTATAACCAGTGTTATTATATATACCAGTCTCAAATAAAATCCAGTTTCAAATCTAAGCCTCGCCAAAGTGCCAACATACGCCATTTTGCAAGAGTTTTTTCAGGGAATCATTCGAAGCATTGACTTAGCAGCAATCAATGTGGGAAATGGTTCGACCGCCAAAGAGTAGCACGCATTTATTTGAAAATTGGAATCCCTTAATACAGCCGATTTTTTTTTTAATTATCAACTATAATGTGTTTTATTCATCGTTACTCCGATGTACTAAATGAGAAGATTTCAATTTTCTGAAATTTGGCGGAATTCCCCCAACTTAAATCAATGTACTCAATTGGCGAGAATTCTGAAGTTAGATCGCTTGAAATCCCTTAATAACTGCATTATTTCTTCACGGATCATTAAAATTTAACGCTGTATTCTAATAAAACCTTTGCACTTGTTTTCAAAAATTTCCTTAAGCTCTCAATAAATTGCGCCAAGCCGAAAACTGTGCAAACCGCTAGAACTCACTTACTCAAAATCCATATTTCAGCCATTTTATTTTTTCGCCAAACTAAAAAAATTTACACATTAGCCTCGGAAATCTTCAATTCTTATTGTTTTGCGTGTAAAGCATTACATTCCTGCTCTGATTTCCCATGCACACGATATTATAATTTAAAAAAAATAACCTTACGAATATAAACTAACAAAAAAAAATCATTATTGTTCTTTTATTTTTACTTTGAGAATTTAAAACATTTTATTCGGCAAAATCGCCACACATGGCAACCACGATCCTTATTTCACACTTTTTTCACTACAGGGGTTACAATTACGGAAAGCTTTTTGCGTGAAGAGCATAAAAAATCTCTTAAATTCCGGGAACGGGTGGACTTTCAAAGTTTTAAAGTGGACTACGATTTATTCTGTATTATTTTACATATCTGTGCTAAATTTCAGGCCGATAGGTTCATTTTTGTGGATTTGTATACGAACGACATTTTATTCGGCAAAATCGCCACACATGGCAACCACGATCCTTATTTCACACTTTTTTCACTACAGGGGTTACAATTACTGAAAGATTTTTGCGTGAAGAGCATAAAAAATCTCTTAAATTCCGGGACGGGTGGACTTTCAAAGTTTTAAAGTGGACTACGATTTATTCTATATTATTTTACATATCTGTGCTAAATTTCAGGCCGATAGGTCCATTTTTGGGGATTTGTATACGAACGACATTTTATTCGGCAAAATCGCCACATATGGCAACCACGATCCTTATTTCACACTTTTTTCATTACAGGGGTTACAATTACGGAAAGATTTTTTCGTGAAGAGCATAAAAAATCTCTTAAATTCCGGGAACGGGTGGACTTTCAAAGTTTTAAAGTGGACTATGATTTATTCTATATTATTTTACATATCTGTGCTAAATTTCAGGCCGATAGGTCCATTTTTGTGGATTTGTATACGAATCAAATCCACAAACAAACAAACAAACAAACAAACAAACAGAATTTCATTTTTATTTATAAGATGTAACAAAAAATAATGTTAAAATGTTTTTCACTCAATTTTATTTAAATTAGAAAATATGCATATTAAGAAAATAGCATGACGAGCGGTCAGGTTTTCGAAATTGAATACTTTTCGATCAACAACAGTAGAAACGGTTTCTAAATTAGTTAAAAGTATTTTTATTAACATACCGCATCTCAAAGAAGGTTTCGCGATTACCTCAGAAGTTTTACACCTGTTAGCTCACTTGAATAGAGGACAGTAAGTCTGTATCAAAAAGAGAGCTATACATCTCAGAAAAAAAATCTACAGTCGTTAGTTTGAGACCAGCAACTCAAATAGTTCCAGTCAAAAACAGACTTATGCAAGGATATTTGAGTATATTGCTCAGCTGATAGTCACGGTTAAATATTTGCGTAATTTTACTAATTATAGAATTCCTTGAAAAGCTTTTTACAGACTTCAAAGGTATGTGAATAAATTAGGGTTTTAAACTAATTTTGAATGCCATCGGTATATAATTCTCTTTAATGATCTACTTTTTATCTTCTCCTCGATTTAATTCCTTTTGCACTGAAACAAACAACATTAGATAAATGTCTCTAAATCTGATAAGTTATAAATGTAATAATGTTATATTACATTTAATCTTACCATAAAAATAGTAATTTAGTGCAGTGTAATAAAACAATCGGATTTTGGAACATAAAGCAAAGTATTCCATATCAGATAAAGACTTCGCGGCGCATGCTATATTTGGATACACATTGCTCCTTTTTAAGTTCTCCAACTCACCCTAAATGTCGGGGAAATAGATATCGATTATTTGCACATTAACTATTTATTAAACAGAATGTTAACTAATATTATTTACATTAATATTATGCAGTGGCTTGAAAAAATACTGTCAGTTATAATCGGCAAAACCATATACATATAGAGCAACCAATCCCCTGCGAACACAGCGTAAGCATTTTAATATTTTTTAAATGGAAGTGATTATTATAATTAATATACATCTTTTGATGTTCTTTACCTAACTATGTTAGTACTGAAAACCTAATTATATTAATATCAGACAGTTTGTTCTATCACTAATTCATAAATAAAGTGGTTTTTTTTAGTGTTTATGATTTTTATAGCTACTCGCGTTTCCAAATGATCTCTTCATTTTCAAATGTTTATTAACGTATAACATGCATTCACACATCACATTTCGTAAATCAAGAAAATGAAACCAAGAATATCGACAACATTGCAAAGAATATAAGAATGCGCAAATAAAAAATTACTTCTAACTAAGCAGAAAATTTCACCAAAAGTTACTGATTGACAAAATTCCCTTTCTCAGTACTAAAGAACTCCTTGCCTATGCCCGAAAATCACCAAAGCCCGAGCCAAATAAGCCGCTTTGAAGCAAGTTAAAGCTGCGTAAATATGGTTTTTGTGCTAAATGCTAAAAATGTTATCCCAGTAAACAGAGAAAGACGCCAAGTTCAGGGCAAACAAGCCGATTGTCCGTGCATGCTTTATATCGGAAAAAAACAGTAACTATCATTTTACTAAGGGCTTTTTTTAATTGATCGTATTAACATTGAATAACATGCGAGCATTAAGAAAATGATAAGTTGTTAAATTAACTGTGCTACATAATAGGAATAGATTTTGATTGGTGGTGGTTAAGCGGAAGGGTAATGCTCTTATGGCCCCTAATGACGAGCTGACACCAATAAGTATCTTACTATATAGTTACGCTGATCTCTGAATTAGTGACCCTATAATGATTCCGGTTGAACCAATCAAAGATAAAACTTTTGCCATCATTATTCTAAAAAGATTATAAAGTTGATCACAAAAAAGTAATAACATCTACACTGTTTGTACGATCGGCTTAAAAATTTTCATAATTATGTATAAAAATAAAGCAAATAATCTGAGCTACTTTTAAAGATTGAAAATCCAATTAATCAAAAATTCTAAAGGGATTTTTTTTGCTATTTTTAGCCTTATTTTATTTACGAGATCATCATTTTTCATTTTCGTGACAAAATTAGGTGTTGCAAGTAACAATTACGTCATACTGAAGTCAAGATTATCAGGTTTTGAAGGGAAAATTACGATTCCAATTAGTATAAAATAGTTTTTATAGATTACCAGCTCTTTTTACATGAATAAAGTGATTTCCTCTGCATGAAATATTGATATAAAAACGGGTGTTCCCAACGAAACTAAATCTGTTGAATGCGAAAGTCTTCGCTCGTTTTTAGATGAAAATGCAATTCTGTATTCGGGATGTAATAAAAATTAAATATAGAATTATTTATTTTAAGTGGGCAAAGATTAAAATATATTGTGTAGATATATTTTTGTTGAATGTTTTTCCTAGTACCCGTTGTGATTGTTTCCACAACAAGCTTTGACTTCTAGTTACGTAATATTTTGAAAATTAACATTCTTAAATAAGATGAAATTAGATGCATAAATTCATTGTTATATTTAGGTAGAGTTAAAATATTAATATTTCAATTTATTTAAGTGTTTTATGTAAATATCTAATTAAATATTGAATGCCAACTAAATTTATAAACTTATGAAGAATCTCATTTAAGCAGCATGACCTTTCATAAAGATTATTAAAGAAAGGTTTTAGAAGACAAGTGATTTATAGTGTTGTAAATGCTATAGATGGGGGTAAAAAGCATTCTAGTTATTTCCTTATATTCTATATATATATATATATATATATATATATATATATATATATATATATGACACTATTTACAACAATTTGTTTAGAGAAAACTTACTCCATCATACATTTCCTCCAATATTTTAAATGTACATTTTACATATAAATAAATTAAACTATCTTAAAATAATACGGGAGAGAACGAAATTCCAAGGTAAAAGAAACCGGAAAATAATATATATAGTTACTAAATAAACATAGACTAATGAACAATATTTAACATAAAATAGCACGGCAGGATTTATTTATGTCTTTAATCCTAGCTACAAAATTGTTCAGTGAAACATAAAACGTCCATGTTTTCTTTACCTAAAGCAGACAACAACATACTATTTTTAACATTACTCTGATTGATTGCATTAATTAGGCCCTTAAAGTCCGTTCATAAATGCCATGATAAGATTAATGAGTATTATACAACGTAGAAATAAATGTACACTTTCTAAAAAAAATTCTTGATGTCAAAACTTTATCAGCAAATCATAAAAATAGCAGAGCATTAACAAATTAGCCTGAACGTTGAAAAATTCAGCCATGCAAATATTTGCATGTCTAGTTTTAAATTATGATTAATGACTAATATTCTATTCGAAGTTATTTCAGTTGGCTTAGAGATGCTTAAAAAATGCGGTCAAAACGAAAGAAAATTAATATGGATATTATTTTGCAGATTAGTTATAAAGATTGATTGTAACTAAATTACATAACGATGGAAATTGCATGATGATTCTAATCTGCGGTATTTGTACATGGGGTTATTTTTGATTATCCAATGAAATATAGTAAGCATTAGACATCAGAGAAATATTAGGTCTTGTAAATATAATAAAAAAGAAATTTTGAAATTTTTTATATAATGTTGGTAGGAAGAGTTATTTCCTGTTAAATAATGATACATTTGGCAATTATCATAAAGGCATACTTTGCATAATGCTTCCTCAGTACTGAAAAAAAATCCTCGTGGACTGTTATAAGGGAAACAGGGAAGTAATGTCGTTTTTTGAATTTGCCATAATTTCACCTAGCCTAAATTGTTGATACTAGTAAAATGAAATGTGTATGTGAATTTTTTTTAACATAGGCGCTATATTATACAGCATTTTTCCAAAATTCGTAATCTATGGTTGATTACTCCCCCCCCCCTAATAATAATTACTTCTCTAAGATGCATGTTATGGAGGGATTTACAAAACATTTTTTAAAGTTTCTTTTTAAAAATATTTTTGAGATTTACATACTTGATCGTTGAAACATGT
Organism: Cheiracanthium punctorium; assembly: GCA_038373885.1. Classification (NCBI taxonomy): domain Eukaryota; kingdom Metazoa; phylum Arthropoda; class Arachnida; order Araneae; family Cheiracanthiidae; genus Cheiracanthium; species Cheiracanthium punctorium. The sequence continues at coordinate 20,163 of JAWZYV010001794.1, forward strand.
TCTGCTTTGTTGGCTCACTACCCACACTAGTGGATCCCATTGGTTGAACTCGAATCAACTATTTTATCTTTTCGTTTACACTAAATGAGATGACGACTAAAATTGTCAGGGCGCAGGGCACTTGCAAGTACAGGGACGGTTTGTTTTTCTGAATTTTTCATGATTCTGTTTTAATTCATGCACTCTACAAATACCTACAGAAAATGCACGTGACAACTCTCAATTTTTTGTCTTTTAAATATTGCGAAACCGTAGACTTCATATACAATATTAAATACATTTTTATTGAACTTTATATTGAGTTTGACGTCTCCAGCAGTGGCTATTAACAACTGCAATTAACATTCTTGTCAAAAATGTTGAAAGTTCTGCTGCATATTCCAGATTACAGAAGCATATTTTTTTCAGTTTCCGTTTGAAGAAAAAGTATTAAAATAATAAGAAATTTTAGCGCGCAAGTCAGATAAAGAACAATTATTCTATAAAATGCAGATAAGTAAGATCAGTTTCAGGGGAAAATCTTGAGCTAAATTAAAATTAACCTTAAAAGAGAAGTCGGTGAAGCAATG
>JAWZYV010001795.1:0-14610 GCA_038373885.1 Cheiracanthium punctorium
ACATATGTGCTGGGAAATATGCAGAAAATGCTTTTATTTCTGCGTATTTAAACAGTTATTGTGACAATCCACAAAGCTGATGTAGTTATTAAAGGTATCTGAATAAGTCTAAAAAGCCGTTTTTGCGAAAAAAAAAATCGATATTTTTATTTGAAAGAAAATATTCGTAAGATTCCAAAACTGTTTTACTTTTGTTTCTACAATAAATAGAAAGGGAGATAGAGCTGTTTGAGTATCACTTCTGGTTTTTCTGGTTGATCGATATTAAAATAAAATCTTTAAATGCGTTTCCCGGAAGACTGTGTTTTTGAATACATTGCGTAACGATAACTGTTACTACTGTAAAAGTTTTAAAGATATTTTAATGAAAATGTACATAAACATTCTATTGATATTAAAGTGTGTTCTGTAGCAAAATTTAAGCTATACGAATGAAAATTTTAAAAATATAGTCACTTTTAGACAAAAATTGAATTTTTTCTCAATTTCAACCTTTTTGTACACAATGCGCCATATTTTATTGAATTTTAAAAATACAATTAAACTTTTGGTACAAAACACAGAAAAGTGTTATAGGAGTACACAGTGCGAAGGAAGTTACTAAGTATTGAGACGAATGCAGTGTACAGCAGTTGGCGTAAGCATGAAATTTTGTTAAAATTTTCTTCAAAAATGCAATTAAAAAAATTATGAAAATTTTTTAAAATAAAATTACTGTTTCTGTCATATTTTATGACCTTTCAAATAAAAATGCATAAACTACATAAAAATTTTGCATTAAAAAAAGTGCTGTGCATGTACGCAGATACCTTAAAATGTTTTTTAAAGATTTTTATAGATATTATTTTTGTGTCTCATCACAGTCTACTCCTGTTTTTTTTTTTTTTTTTTGTTACTCTGGTAAAATTTGATAGTTTTCATTTACTTTATAGTTTCACTCTTTCTGTTATTATTATTAAATAAGTATTTATTAAATAAATGAGAAATTTAGTTTTATCCTATTTCATGATAATAGCCCCAAAATAAAATTTTATAAACTCATTTGTAACTAAGAGCATTTTGAAAATACATAAATTTTAACAATTCCATTGTTGCCAGCAAAACGAGGTAAGCCTTATTTTCTGTTTACCTACATTATTTTTAAAAATAATAACCTTTATTTTTACTAAATACTTGAGTCATATGTTTTTTATTAATTAATTAATTATTATCATTTCATTTGTATATATTTTCCAGAAAAAAATAATTATTTTTACTATTGATGTGGAAAATTTATTCATCATCACAGGTATCGGCACAAATTACTAAAAAATATTAATGCTGGCTTGAAACTTACTAGCTGGCTTAGTGAATATGTTTTTTTACTCTAAGTGCTCACAACATGCTCAAAATATGAACAATACATGAGCTTTGTGTATATTTTTTACATCCACATACTACAAAATGCCAAAATAAATATACGTATATATTTATAGGAAATGTAATACGCTGACCACGGACATTTCAAATTAAAGTAATTAAACCACTACTTTAAAAATAAAAATGCAAATTCTTTCTTAGCAATACTATGCTAAAGACCTGCCAGATGGTGCAATTGCGCCATCTGTCACTCCAGGGCCCGATTATGACCAACAGGAGCCCCGAGCATTGATGAATTTCGGGGTGCCCATCAATAAAATTTGTTTTCTTTTTCATAAAATTTCGACAGATAAAATAATATCTCAGAACGATATTTGAAACTGGGGGCCCCGATTTGCCCATGCGATAATAAGGGTCAGTGCAAGGTTTTAGAACCGTTTTCGCCGAACCACGGAGGCCCTCAATGGAGGCAAACACAATTCTGTGAAAGTGGACAAAGCTGAATTCACAAATAAGTGATACATAAGTCTGATGCTGCCACCTAGCTGCAATAAGTGCAAACAATTCCATCGAATTAATTATAAAATTTGCTTGCAAATTTTATTTGAAGTAATTATTATTTTTTTTTTTGTTTGAAAACAATTTATCATGACGCTTTAAAAATTAATAAAAAAATTTTTGTATGGGAAACATTAGACCAAATGTCTACTAAACTATCATTTAAGATTACTCTTAGCAAACGAAAGTAATTATGGAAATCAATTCAGAAATATGTGCTAAGACAATTTTTAAAGATTGAATTATAGAAGACAATAGAATTGTTTAGAATACAATAAAACAGTGATGAACACTGAATTGCATATCTACTAAAACGTCATTAAAACAATATACTTCAACAAAAGAAAGTAATTGTTGAAATCAATGCAGAAATATGTCCTAAAACGCTGTATTTAAAGAATGAGTTCACTAATACACATTGAAACAATCGTAAGCATTGAATTAAAAAGAGTACTAAAACTTCCTAAAACAAAAAATTTCAACAAACGAACGTAATTGGTGAAATTGTTTTCTATAAAATTTATGTGCTATAGCTGGGGTAAAATAGCTGGCAATTTTAAAGATTGGCTCAACAAAGGCAAATAATTGTTTAAATTACTCACCAAATATGAGTTAAAGAACTAATAATATATTCAGTTCTATACTAAACAAAGGAAAATAAGTTATTAAATAATATATTACAACAATGTTAGGCAGTAGGTTTCAACAAACTGAAGTAATTCTTTAAAATATTGAAATAGTATATGCTAAATCAATGTGTTTAAAGAACGAGTTCATTATAATTTATCGAAACAAAGGTTCACCTTGGTTTCGATAATTTTTGTTCTTTGTTTCGATTTGTTTCTTCGTTTCGTTTACATTTTGCAGAAGACTTACATGGTCTACTGCAAAGTGTAAACGAAAAGACTGAACAGACCAATTCTTGAAATTTGTGTAGAAATAAGTGCTACTGTGTGAACACCCTCTCAAAAAATATTCAAGTGAAAGTCAAAGTTCCTACGTTGATTTTCTGTGTTAAAAATTATATATGATGAAATATTAACTGGGTAATGTACATGATTTTTCACACTTCTACCAAACTGTGCGTTTTTCAAAGACTATTGGATTACTTGCAAAGCTAAAATAGGAAATTTTATTTATACTCGAACACTGTTTTGAGAGGGTGTACATAATGCGCAGTGGCGGGGGGAGAGATAATATGGGTCTGGGGGGGGGTCAGATCCCTCTAAGTTTTTTTTTTAAAGGGCCTTATTCTTGGAAATGAGAACGGGGCCCACAAATTAAGAACTGATCTACATCTTACATCTTTTAATTTTTAGTTAGAAATATTAAAGCTATTTTATGCATAACTTCCTTTTATAACTGTAAATATGAAGTAGAATAGAAGTTTTTCTGTGCAGTGGAAATATTCGACCATAAATACCGAGTCTTAACAATAAATTAGGGGGCTGTGTGGCAACAAATGATAATGGGACCTCATCTTCGCTACTTTTTCCAAGCTTAACGAATGCTAACCGGATTCTGGTCCACTTTTATTGCATGAATGCCATCTCTTAAGTTCGGACCGGGCCTCATTGTACTTTGAGAAGGGCCTATTTGAAGTTTACTATTTCCGGTCCTCAAGATTTTCGCTATGCCTTTGCCTAAAACTACCTAAAATATTTTTCTGGCTACGCCACTGATAATGCGCTTAAAAGAATACGTTGAGAAAATGTTACATAGGGCTAAATTATATACTTCGACAATATTAATTAAAGAGTTATTATTATTGTAATTATTGTCAACGTGCGTCCTAAAACAATGTGTTAAAAATTATGCTAACACTATGCTAAATAATGATAAACATTGAGCTGAATTAGGTGGTACAATTTTAAAGAATGAGGTCTCAACAAAATGAAGTAATTGCTGTGATGACTGCAAAAATATGTGCAGTAAGAATCTATTTAACCCTGCTCTTACATTTATTATTAACAGAAACTCGTTCGAAAAGCAACCTATATGAATCTCTACCCTTGATCGGCAATTTTACTCGGGCCTACACCAACACCACCTAGATACAGAAGGCCTGAGAACAGAAGCTTTTACGTCACTGCTAGGTCTTCTAAGATGACGTCATCACAGCTTTACTTTCACAAAGTAAAACTATTTAATATTTCTGGTGAATGATACAAATTTTAGAAGATATCTTAAGTTGAAGATAAAAATTGAAATACATTTCTGATAAAAAATAATTTATGATGATCTATTTCTATATCATATTATATAATTAGTGATAGTTAAAATTTCCTATTTGTCGTAAAATCAAATTTTCTATCTTAAATCATTAAAATGCTTTATGCGAGAGTAAAGTCACCACAAACTTTGAATAATTTTACTTTCTGAAAAAAAATGTGTGATGACGTCACTTTAGTGGACCTAGTGATGACGTAAAATTTTCTGTTCTCAGGTATTGTATATCTAGGAGGTGTTGCCGACACCGGCTACTTAGAATTGAGCCGATGAGAAGGAATCGGGCCGTTCACTGTGAAAGTGCTCGGATACACGTAATTCATGTCCCCTCAGACGTGAAAACGTCCGAAGTAGCGCTAACCGATGAGTTTTCATTGGATGAACACGGATTTAGGGAACTGGACCGTTCACTTTATGTATGAGGTTGGCCAAACACTAGGGTGAGTATCACCTTCCGGTAAGTTCTTGTGTCGTGTTGACATGCATTTAACCTTTTCCGTTCCTACGGTACAATTCGTATCATAACATTCACACATGTTTTTCAGATTTCTTTTATATTTGAAATGTATTTGAAATCGCATTTTTCTTATATGATAATGCAGTGCAGAAGCAATACAGTTTAGAAGAAACACATACTGTTATAGCGTGACGCATTTGCATGCATGTAGGTACGTCGTATACTCCATCTATTTTCCGCTTTATGGTGACTGCAATCTTGCATTTAGTACGCTGTATATTCGATCCATTCTGACTAGTTTTTGTAGTGACGTCTTTGCGTACGTTTTATGTTCGATCCTTTTTGACTAATGGTGTTGAAACGTCTGTACGCATGCATGCATGCATGTATGTACGTATATTGCACTTTAGATCTATTTTTGTGGTGATGTATGTAAGTACGTAGGAAAGTATACGTATGTTACATGTTCGATTCGTTTTAACTAGTGTTGTGGTAATGTCTGCACGTAAGCATGTTGTATTTTCGATCTACTTTGAGCGATGTCTGCTCGTATTATGTATGTATGTTCTTGTGTAATTCGATTAATTCAAAGAGAAATAGCCAAAGAAATCTGAAATTTGGCATTTAGAACTCCTTTAACACACAGTTGTGCATTTCCCTTTTTGATTCCAATTGACTGAGTAGTTTTTTTGCAGGGCTATATAAAAAACTTTCAGTGCATTAAAGTCTATGGACATGTCTTTCACATTTAAAATCCCTGTACTATCTCTGCTTAGCTCATGCGCAAAATATTGCCAACTGTCGCCAAGCTTGGTGAATTTTGGGGCAATATTACAAATTTTGGCACTAAAAATATGTACGCATCTCGAATAAAATTAGAAACTATTAGCCATAGAATATTGAGATTTTGTATTTAGGATTGTTATAACACTTGGTTTTGCACTTTCATTTTTGATTACAATCCACAGGCTAGTGTCACTATTTGGGTCATGCTTAAAATCTCGCTGTTTGTAGCCTATCTGGCGAAGAAGAGAAAAATGTCAAATTTTCACCCAGGATAAGTTTTCAATGCTAAAATCATCTTGGTGATATCTCTTTTGCTTGACAAGATATGGAAGTATCGGATTTCAGTTTCCAATAAATGTAAATAAAGTGCATCAAAAATGTATAAAATTTAATAGCCATACAAGAAAATCGTGTAGTTCACATCGGATTCTTTTTTTTTATGATAGGAAATCGACTTTCCGAACTTTATTCAATTAGCTTACATTAAAAAAAAAAAAGATTTTTATGGAATAAGTTTACAGTTTTAAAAAATAGATTTTTTAAAAAGCATAGACCATAAGATCGGTATCTTTACTAATATTATAAATGCGAAAGGGAGCTTATTTGTTTGTTTGTTTGCTTGTGGCGTTTTCACGCCTAAACCGCTGAATCGATTATGATGAATTTTGGTATAGAGATAGATGGGACCCTGGAGACGGCTATGGGCTATTTAGAATTTTAGATTTTTAATTACATTTTAAATTATTAATTAAAAACGGTATTTACGTTGCCATACTTGGCGAGTTTCGCCCGTATAAAATGATTCATATTTTAAGCTAACAGAAATGCTATTACTTCAGTGAAGAATCGCGTGCATTTGAAAAACATGAAATACTACGGAAATTATGCGTTTTACCCCAAATCTATCTATCTATAATAATAAAAATGAATGTCTAGAGATAAATCAACAGCACGCAGAGCTTTGAAAATTTGAGCATATGATTTCGATAATGCGCACCTGAGGCTCAGAATTTTGAAATTTTAACTTTTTAAACTATTAATTAAAAACCGTTTTTAGGTGGTCATGCTTGGCGAGTTTCGCCCGCACAAAATGATTTATGCTTTTGAAATAAAGCTGAAATTCTATTTGCAGATTCGTGTGCATTTGAAAAACATGAAATGGCATGGAAAATACGTTAGTTTTCGCCAAATTATAAATAAGAAAGAAAAGTACAAATGTGTTCCTTAAAGTTCATAAATTTAAAATGATATAAATAATAGGTTCTCAAACTGTGGGCCTCGGCACCCTGGGGCTCCACGAGCCTACGCTAGGGGTGCCGTGGAGACAATCGAGAAAAGTCTATGTTCTGTGCCGGGGGGATTATAATCAAAAAAATTTCTTCTAAACCGCTATCCCACAAGAAAGTTTGGCCAAGCCGATTACCAAGTGGGCGAAAACAGAAACTATTTTAGTCAAGTTCAAGAGAGTCCAGTGTCCTCTTTTACAGCAGCTCCCTGAGATAAGGAGGGGTGAGGCAAAATCCTATAGTCCTTTCCCAAGAGAGTAATTTCCTGACAGTTAGCCCTTATAAACATAAAAGAAATAATGACAAATGCATCTCAACTGTTTTATTCTAAACCTTCCTATTCATAAGTAACCCACCTCAATTTTTTTTTAGCCCGAGAAGGCTGCCCTAAAATGCTTTTAGCGTCACAAGACTGCCTCGGCAAAAAAAGTTTGGGAACTCCTGATATAAATGTGTACGTTTGTGCGTTTGGATATTTGTGACTGAGTCACACAAAAATGGCTGAACGGTTGAAAAAACACTCAAAATACTAGTGTTAAACGATAAAGTAATTAAAACACTTTGTAAAAAACACACATAATAAGTAAAAGGAAAGAGGATACGCGTTTCGTTCAAAAATTGTTTTGAACTTCTTCAGTCCAAGCCCTTCGACGTAAAGAACACAGGGAACTGAAAAGAGAAAAACAAGCAAGATGTTGCCACAAGGGGCAAAGAAAAGTCGAACAAAACCACGGAGAGGGGAGAAAAAAAATTAAAAAAGGGGGATAAAAAGGAAAGGAAAGAAGCACAAAAAATACAGAAATAAAAAAGGAATAAAGAAAAATAATAAAAAAGGGAACACACAAGTACAAACACACACACAAAAAAGAGAAAACACAACAAACAAACAAAAAACAAATAGCACACGTTTTTTTTTTTAATAAAAACCACGAACAGGACAGCACAATAAATAAATATATATATAAATAATTTTTTTTTTTTTAAATAAAAACGAAAAAGAAAGACAGTAACACAGTTGTAAGTTGCTGTTGTAAGGTTCTTTTCACTTTCTTCGTCTACCCCCCCTTTTTCCCCCCTGTTTCTTTAATATGTTTGTACGTGTGTTACTGTCTTTCTTTTTCGTTTTTATTTAAAAAAAAATTATTTATATATATATTTATTTATTGTGCTGTCCTGTTCGTGGTTTTTATTAAAAAAAAAAAAAAAACGTGTGCTATTTGTTTTTTGTTTGTTTGTTGTGTTTTCTCTTTTTTGTGTGTGTGTTTGTACTTGTATGTTCCCTTTTTTATTATTTTTCTTTATTCCTTTTTTATTTCTGTATTTTTTGTGCTTCTTTCCTTTCCTTTTTATCCCCCTTTTTTAATTTTTTTTCTCCCCTCTCCGTGGTTTTGTTCGACTTTTCTTTGCCCCTTGTGGCAACATCTTGCTTGTTTTTCTCTTTTCAGTTCCCTGTGTTCTTTACGTCGAAGGGCTTGGACTGAAGAAGTTCAAAACAATTTTTGAACGAAACGCGTATCCTCTTTCCTTTTACTTATTATGTGTGTTTTTTACAAAGTGTTTTAATTACTTTATGGCTGAACGGGTTTGGATGAAAGAAATTTGAAGGATTTAAAAATTTGGAATAAAGATAGCATATTTTCTGAATTAACATAAAGGCAACCTTTCATGCATATAGCATAAATAATTTTTTTACAAAGACACTCAAAATAATTCTAATCTGTGGTCATTTTGTAGCTACTGAACCGATTCTAGAACTTCTTTCACTGATTGATAGTTACACTATTCTTAAATATTACTGCTGGTTTGTTTGTGAATTAAGGCCGATTGAATGCACTAGGGTCTTAGGCTTATATGGGGAATGCCTTTTGTGGGGGACTTTCTAAATCATCCTAGCCCGTATTTACGTCAGGTTTCGAAGAAAACCATGGAAAACTCTGAACGGCTAGGTCGACAGACGAGACCGGGATTTGAACCTGGCACCTCCCGCCTTCCAGTTTCGAGAGCGGAACCTCACAGCCACTGGTGGGGCCCTGAGTATTATATGCTACCTTTTATGCATATATCACAAATAGTTCTTTTATAGGGATACTCATAAGAATTACATTACGCTCTATTTGTATCTCTGTAACTACAGAATCGATTTCAAATTTTTTTTTCATTGATAGGAAGCTACCCATTCCTGAGGATTATAGGGTAAAATTCATGCATGTAGCATAAATAGTTCTTTTACAGGAACACTCAAAATAATTCTAATACATTATCCTCGGTCCGGGACATTTCACCGACACCCTTTACACCGACAAGACATTTCACCGACACCGTTTCACCGACTGGACATTTCACCGACATGGCTTTTTCACCGACTGGACAGTTCACCGACATGGATTTTTCACCGACTGGATATTTCACCGACACGGACTTTTCACCGACGTGATGACAGATTTCACCGAGACTGGAGTTTTCACCGAGTGGACATTTCACCGACAGGACATTTTACGGACGTGGATTTTCTCAGACATGCGTATCGTCTCCTGAAATTGTTGATATCATATCAGTGGCGGATCCATGGGGGTGGCTTCAGGAGCTCGAGCCTCCTCCCCTAGAGTGAGACGGTGTCGGCAAAATGACCTGTCACCAATTAATGTTTTCTTGGAGTTTCAAAACTTTATAAATTTTTTCCCGCATAAGGAACTTTTCTGTTTCATACAACTAAAATCCCCAATTAATGTTTTTCCGAAAGTTTAAAAGCTATATAATCAACTTTCCATTTTTCCATGTTTGCCTGAACTTAGTTACCGACAAGGCCATATAAAACGACATATATGCTTATTTATGGTACTGTACAGTGTTTTTTTTTATATATTGAGAGAAACAGTGCTATGGAATGGATGTACTCCCCCCTTCACTCCCTCGGAAATTTGACGTATATTTATCAAAACATACACTTTCAGTACGATTGTCTTTCTCAAATTTTCTTTTACTGTAATACACAAATTAATTATATAAATGAGTTTTAATTACGTAATTAATTTAATTACACAATGAAGTTAATAAATATGTACTTAAGTTAATTATTTTTTTATATATGAGTATTTGATTAATGTTAATTAATTACGTATGCATAATTAAAACGTATGATTTTTAATGACGCACGTATAATTAATTATGGTTCATATAAGTGTTTTTGGAAACCCTCTACCTCCCACCCCAACAAAAATAAATAAATAAACTATAGTCACGGTCCTGCTTTAAACGCCTAAACTTTCTAGTTTCGTACAAAAGGAAACTTTTTTAGATATATTGATAAATTTTTGAGAAAAAAGAATCATAATTAGCTGCTTTCTTTATGGGAGATTTTTCGTTAAATGTGTTATTAAAACTGTGTGGGAATTGGCCTGTCGTCGTAATATTGAAAATCTAGTCCATTTTAAAGTGCCTGAAATGTTCATGTAAATGTCCTGTCGGTGAAAAATCCATGTCGGTGAAATGTCCAGTCGGGGAAAAATCCGTGTCGGTGAAATGTCCAGTCGGTGAACAATCCATGTCGGTGAAAAATCCGTGTCGGTAAAATATCCAGTCGGTGAAAAATCCATGTCGGTGAAATGTCCAGTCGGTGAAACGGTGTCGGTAAAATGTCCTGTCGGTGTAATTGTTGTCGGTGAATTGTCCCAAACCCCATTATGCTTGATAGGTATCTTTGTAACTACGGAACCGATTCTAAATCTTTTTAACAAATAGAAAGCTGCACTATTCCTGATTAACATAGGCTAAAATTCATGCAAATAGCATAAATATTTCTTTACAAGAAACTCAAAATAGTTTGCAAATATTGTTGTAACTGTCTCAATTCACTAAATGCATAAAATAAAATCTAAATTTAGTAACTTTGCATACTCTTTTATTTTAAATGAAGTATACTACCATGTATAATACTTCATTTAAAAAAAAAATCTGATTTGGGCAACACATGACTTAATTGCACGTCTATTAAATCAAAAATATTTTCGGCGCACTTCATCTAAACTTATTTTGTTTGAAAGAGATAAATACTGCAGGAATACCAAGGTTTAGCGATTTCTAGCCAAATATATCCGATATCGCCAAGTTGTGTTCAATTTGAAAGATTTGCTTCTGTTACTTAATTTGGCGATATTTTGCCAAAAGCCGACAATCTTGAGGTAGTTTGCGAGATTTTGGGGATAGCCAAAGTAGTCATTGACCACAGACTTTCAATGAATTGAATGTATCCATGCACCTTAATGTATTTAAAGCCATTTGGGTGAACCTGTAAATAAATTACCCAGTCGATTGGTATCAAAAAAGAGATGCACAGCTAGATGCTACAATAGTTCTAAATACAAATTTTCAACACTCTACGGTTAAAACTTTTAGTGCTATATGAAACTATTTTTGGTGCCAAATTTGGCGATATTTTTGCAGGACTCGCCAAGGTCGACGACAAATGGTGAAATTTTGGGCATTGACTAAACAATGACTGACTGCAGATGTAATGTATTGAAGATGTCCATAGACATTAATGTATTGAAATTCTTTTGGGTTCTCTAGTAAATAAACTTCCCAGTAGACTGGAACCAAAAATTGAGATGCACAACTAGATGTTACAACAATCTTATATATGAAATTTCAACATTCTACGACTAATAGTTTTTGAGATTTGAGAGTTAAATACACACACACGTACACCAAAAGTCTCCAAGCTTGGCGACTTTTGGCATAATTCTTAAGGGAGGCACGTGACCGTGGCGGACTATTACCTAACTACATGGCACGACAGTATTGTGCTTGAAATGGATGAATGTCCATAAAAATTGCCATTCTTTTGAGTGTTCCTGTAGCAGAACTATAAATGATAAAGACACTTTTTTCGATGGAAAAATTCATTTTGTAACCCTTAACAGCATATATCACAACTGAGTCGTTTCAAGTAGTCTAATACCCCTAAAATACGCTTTAATGAATTTCTACCCATAGAGCGTAATGTGTTTAGAATATTTTGAGCGGCTCTGTAGATAAACTATCCAGTCGATTTGGACCAAAGGGGGAGGTGCAAAACTAAATGTTACAACAATCCTAAATATAAAGATTCGATATTCTACGATTAATAGTTTTTGAGATGTGCGAGTTACATACATACGTACGTACAAACGGCATGAAAAAACTGGTCTAAATAGACTCGCGGTAGGTCAAAATGGGCATCTTCAAACATCTTATTTTATGAGCAGCTTCTAGGGAAAAGAAAATTTTTCGAACTAAATTTACACAAAAGAATAACAAATGCAAAATAAGTCTTCTTCATATGTTCTTTCCATAATTTCTATATCAGGGATTTCTAAACGTTTTATTACTTCAACTGCTTAGAAAACGTTTATTTCACCATAGACCTACTTTTTTCCCCAACACACCGTTACCTCGAAAGATTTTCGAAATACACTCGCAAAGACAGCAAAACATAAGGGGAAATTTTTTTTTTTCATGTGTCCGGCAGTAGAACACTTGGTTAAAACTCGGTTCTCATTGGAATACTGAAACTGAAGCAGCACCTGCTTGGCCAGTGCCTAAAAGGGTAAACTCCTTTCTCTTCTGAGGCTGCTGGGAACCGTGTACGTTGTAGGGAATTAATGCACGAAAAATGTGTTATGACTTCAATGTTTTCCATGTTCAATCGATATCTCTTTGGGGTACCAATCCAGGTCCTAGGTCTCTTATCTAAAATTGCTTCAAAATTAGGAGGGAGACGCGAGCTAAGTCGGTCTTCCTCTCACTAGATATCGATAAAAAGGAAGCTGCCCAAATTAAGTCTATTTTCGCTCTATATGGAGGATCTGGCCCCGCTCTGCCGTTGGCCAGAGAGCTTTCGAAACAACAACAATTTTTATGTTCTGCATTCGCAGAATTTAACATGATTCAGTCTGCAGGGTGCTAGGAATGATCCCAAAGACGGATTTTTCCCATGTCCCTTCTTTCTTCAACTTTTGAACTTTTTGAAGTCTTATTTCACGCCAGTTTGTTTGTTTGTGTTGTGATGGCATAGCAACGGGTGGGCAATTAGCCTAGGATTGGGGATTATGCATAATTTTTTTAATATAATTCTCAAATTTCGTACATCAGCTCATTAGTGTATGGGGCACATTTTACTAATTGACATTTTTTGTACGGGGATCGTGTAAAAATTCAGAAAGTGTAACTTTTTGAAGATTAACGAGAGGAATTGTGGATCATTTTTTCGGATCATTTATTCCGGATCATTATTTCCGACCTTATTTTGAACATTTTTTCAATTTACATTGCCCACTTATCTCTAACAGATAAAAGATTAAAGCCCGTTACCATCTTTTTGGTACACCCTGTATAAATCAGGTTTATAGCATCCACAGGTTCTGAAATCATTATTAACTAGTGTTCTGCTTTAAAAAAGAAATAAAAAAATAGTTTCAAAAAAAAAAAAAAAAAAAACTAAAACACGCTTTAGTGATAAATTGAACTAACTAAAAAGGGAAAAATAGTTTCTTAATATAGAAGTAAATTAATGAACGAAAAATAGTATTATTGTGAAAAAAGTGTGGGGCGCTTTGTTCTATATTTTTTGTATCATTTTTTGTACTAATCGTACCGATCGAATATTCTAAACTATGTTGGAAAGTACAAACTGTGAGATAATTTTTTTTCACTGTGCACCAGTGACGTAGCCAGTAATTTATTTCAGGGTGGCTGGGTATCAAAGTTCAATTGTTAGCTAAATATTAAATCGTAAGTTAAATAAAGGGTCCCATTTCGGGGGGGGGGGGCAGCAGCCCCCTCTCTGGCTACGTCCCCTGCTGTGCACCAAAGTATTAATTAACCCGCAGTTAAATGCTACCTTCCTCACTAAAAAGGAAAAATAGGTCTCTAATCAACAAACAAGTTTCATAACGACTACACCAAATGCAAACATCCTTGTAACAATATTCAGGTAAAATTTTTAGATTTGCCATCCAGATTTCAAAAACGTAACTACCCAAACATACCATTGAATGCAGTTGCCAATAGCGAGATAGGTTCTACTCCTTTGTGCTGAGCCGAGTGCCAAAATGGTACGCATGCGTAGACCGCGAGCTTGCTCCATCTCTCTCGCTCTCACGCAAAGGATCTCTAAGAAAATTACTAATGCTGACGATCCTAATCAGGATAATGGGATAAATTGATCAAATTATTGTATTTTCACGGTCCTTGATAAGTCTACAAAGTTTAAATTAAATCTGACCGTTTAAAGTGGGTCAAAATCGAGTTCAAAGGAATAGATACTCGGATGTTGCCACCGCTCGATTGATGAATCAACAAAGCGCATGCGCCAATTTTCATCGTTTGAATGCCATTCGACCGTTATGCGGGCCAATATTTCTTTTCAGTTCAGTGTATTTTGATCAAATTTAGGCATATGGGCCGATATCGTCCCAAGGGTCAGATATCGTCCCAAGTATCGTTTTATGGGTACCGGACCAATCAGTGTCGGCCGCACATATCCCAATCATCGTTTTTAAATGGATTTTCGTGTCTGCGCTGAGTACTGAATTTCAGTGAGCGATGAGTTGCGATGAATGCCGGTTGTTGGCCGAGCAAAAACTGGGAATTATTGCTAGTAGGGTATATATATATAAAGTGTTGTCTTCCTCTCACAAGACAACTGCTCGTTATCACACAGTAATTACTCGGTGGTATTCTTGACTAATTTATTGTCATTATTTACATATATTTACAATAATCTTACTATAATTGCACTGCCGCACCGCAGTATTCATCATGCGTTGTTCCCAGAACAACGGTTCCACTCGTTCTCCGTCTTACATCACACTGCGCCGTTTCACGGCGTTTGCAGCGCTCTCTACAGGCTTATTACATTCGGCCTTTCCTGACAATACAATCTCCTGATTGTTGAAT